>CAWUFW010020629.1:0-145471 GCA_963921515.1 Calotriton arnoldi | reverse complement strand
GAGCACAAGGCCCTGCTGGCAACTGTGCACCAACAAACAGCAGGACACCACTGACTGACATCCTGAGAGACAACTTACACTCCCTGCAATGCAAGCACAGTCCATGGTGGGATATCTGGCTGGCTGGGTGGGAAGGGGGACTTGCAGCACCGACCATAGTCACAAGCACCTCCCCTCACACACCCCCAACACAAACTCCACAGTACCCACCTGGTAGAATGCAATGCCCTCCATCCTAACACAAGATCCCACAAAGAACCACCACCCTGGGTTATGTTGTGTGAAGCACAGGGACACTCTTGGGACTCTTAGCCAAACAACTGCCAGGACAACACTCCCAGCCATCCTGTCAGCACAGCCAGCCCACCCCACAGGGAAGCAGAGTCAAAGGAAGGAAGCATGGGCATGCTGGGAAGGGGGGAGGAGGCAATAGCATGATGGGAGTCGTAGTCACAGCTCTACATCCCCCACCACATGGCCCAGCAAGCTCACACTCACGCATGCGCATCCCACAGAGAGTGGAAAGGCCCATCAAAGATGTCTGACACTGTTGCTGTGTCGTGGGGAGCACAAGGGCATGCTGGGTACTGCACACCAACCAACAGCAGGACACCACTGTCAGCCATCTTGCCATTGCTCTCACACCCACACACACTGAACTCCACACAAAAGCAAGTAAGTATGGGAATGCTGGGAAGTGGGGTGGAGGCAATGGCATGATGGGAGTCGTAGTCACAGACATAGCTCACCCCCACAACTGTCCCATCAACACCACCCTGAACCATGCTCACATCACAGGAAGTGGAGAAGGACTCACAAGATGGCTGACACTGGCTACTGCTGTGGGGAGCACAAGGCCCTGCTGGCAACTGTGCACCAACAAACAGCAGGACACCACTGACTGACATCCTGAGAGACAACTTACACTCCCTGCAATGCAAGCACGTTCCATGGTGGGATAACTGGCTGGCTGGCTGGGTGGGAAGGAGGACTTGCAGCACTAACCATAGTCACAAGCACCTCCCCTCACACACACCCCAACACAAACTCCACAGTACCCACCTGGTAGAATGCAATGCCCCCCATCCTAACACAAGATCCCACAAAGAACCACCACCCTGGGTTAAGTCGTGTGAAGCACAGGGACACTCTTGGGACTCTTAGCCAAACAACTGCCAGGACAACACTCCCAGCCATCCTGTCAGCACAGCCAGCCCACCCCACAGGGAAGCAGAATCAAAAGGAAGGAAGCATGGGCATGCTGGGAAGGGGGGTGGAGGCAATAGCATGATGGGAGTCGTAGTCACTGATATTGGTCACCCCCACAACTGTCCCATCAACACCACCCTGAACCATGCTCACATCACAGGAAGTGGAGAAGGACTCACAAGATGGCTGACACTGGCTACTGCTGTGGGGAGCACAAGGCCCTGCTGGCAACTGTGCACCAACAAACAGCAGGACACCACTGACTGACATCCTGAGAGACAACTTACACTCCCTGCAACGCAAGCACGTTCCATGGTGGGATAACTGACTGGCTGGGTGGGTGGGAAGGAGGGCCGGCTGTCAACCAAACACAACCAATGCAGACCATGTTCACACCCCAGAAAATACATAGAAATGCCCAAATAATGCAGGACAATGTGCCACACCAATATCAACCCCTGACTGTGACGACTTAGGACAATGCAATGTACAGGCCCGCACCCAGAGGCACAGTCACAACTGTCATGTGTGTCAACCATTGATGCCTGCAGAAACATGACATACATTGTTTGTGTCTCCCAAAAACAGGTGATGATGGGGACACAGCAGCAGACGCTGAGGAGTCCCAGTCCCAGGCTCAAGAGGATGCCGAGCTCACTGGCGTCGTGCAGCCTCTGTCCTCCTCGGACGATGAAGAACAACCTGGCACATCCGGTGCAAGTCAACATGCAGCACCAGCAGGACCACCAGCTGCAGCACCAGCAGGACCACCAGCTGCACCCCTGCACCCACCCCTACAACGACTGTCACCACGAATACCATCCCTGCCGACATGGACAGAATAAGGAGCAACACCAGCACAGTGACCCTGGACCAACCTGGGGCCATGGACACCACCACCACCACCAACCCCCAAGGTGGACCAGGGTTATCTGTGCGTGCCACTGCACACACTGCACATGTCAGCAGGGGTGGTGGGAGGGGTGGGAGACAGAGGTCGCTGCTTGCAGACGTTGCTGGTGTGCATGATGACCCACAACTGGTACGCATAGCTGATGCGTACCAGTCCAGCACCGGAGAGCTCAGCCAGGTAGTGGGGCTCCTCAGAGACATTAAACAGCAGCAGGCTGCCCATCATGCCCGCTTGGACTCCCACATGTCCCACGTGGAGTCACACATGTCCCGTGTGGACTCACACATGTCCCGCGTGGAGTCCAAGTGGGATGCACTGCATGAGATGACGGCGGTGCACAGGGACATTTTACAATGCCTCCGCCAGATGAACAGCAACCAGTCCACACCTCCCTGTGTGCCAACAACATCTGGTGCCGAACAAACTGCAACTGCCACAGGGAGGGAGGAGGACTCTGGCGGAGAGTCCCCTGCACCACAGCAGCCTGCACTTGAGGGCCCCCCCAAGAAGAGGGGTCATCCGAGGAGGGAAAAGTGAGAGGCCGATGGCCAAGCGCAACTCCCAGGAAGCCTGAACCTGTTCTGGATGTTCGCCTTTGTGCACAGACTGTTCACCCTGTTGACGGCAACACTACTCCCACACATTGCATGGGGAGTACAAGTTGGACCAATGTGTCAGACAACTGTGGCCCCGATACTGGGGATCCTGTCTACCCGGACTTTCAATTCACCTAGGAACTTGGGATTGCAAGATTTATGTACAGCACAACCCATCCTATGCACTATTAACACAAATGTATCACAATAAACACACTAATACACCATACTTGCCTCTGTCGTGATTCCAACGTGGATGCTGTTATGGGGAAGATGAACTGCAAAATTACACTGTGTATGCGAACTGCAACAGCAAGGACAACACAGGCATGTGAGTACAGGCAACGTGACACACATGAGGGAGACACACCACAGGGCTACACAACACATACACACCTAGGCCATCTGACTCATTGCCTACACTGATGTTGCCAGGGAAGACGGTGCAATGCACAGACACCACACCCATTCCCAGTTGTAGTCAAGTAGCCCACAGGTGCAGTAAGCAAATGGCAGTCAAATGTGTGACCACAGACAACGCACATCACAAAGTGAAGCACAGGTTTATTACACAGTTGCAACATGCCGTAACCACTACAGATGCAAGGTAACCCCACCTGGCAGCGGGCACACAGTCAACAACTGTAGACGGAAGGAAGTCCATGGGTGTGGCGCACATCACCTGTAGGGACACAACAGCTACCAGCCTGGATGTGCAATCACGTCGTCGGTGGACACAGTTGACCAAACGAATCTGAAAGTACCCTGTGAAGGACAGAAATGACACACAGTCAAAAGCAATGGAGTACAGGACAGAAGAGCAAAACTCATGCACAATACATGTTACAAGATACCCACCCAGAACCAAGTTAGCATGTCAACACTGTTGGGGAGTACAGCCCACCTGTCACCACACATCGCAACACACATCCAGTCAAGTAGACCATGGACACACTCCAACAGCACCAGAGCACCACCCACACATCATGCCAACTCACATCATTGACATGACACCTCAGGATACTCACATTCAGCTAAAGAAGTTGGTGATGAGCTGTGTGCGGACATCACCATCATCATCATCATCGTCACTGGCATCGTGGTCCAGGCCAGGATCCTCCACAGGTGGCGGATGTTGGTCATTGTCATCCTGGATGAGAGGCAACTCCTTCCGCACTGCCAGGTTGTGGAGCATGCAGCAGACGATGATAATCTTGCACACTTTCGCAGGGGCATATGGGAGGGACCCTCCGGTCTTGTCCAGGCAGCGGAAGCGGCTCTTCAGGAGACCAAAGGTCCGCTCAATCACTCTCCTGGTCCGACCATGTGCCTCATTGTAGCGCATCTGGGCAGGTGTCACAGGGTTCCTAAGGGGTGTCAGCAACCACGGCATGTTGGGGTATCCCGAGTCACCTACGGACAGACAAGTGCACATTAGCTGACTTGGAAAAGTGGGCGGAATACTACAGATCAGATCACACACAATGGCACAAAGTCAGTACACACGGACAAGCCAGGCACGCTGGTTCTGCATCTGTGCCATCATCCTGGGGATGCGACTACTCCTCATCACAAAGGCATCGTGTGCTGAACCAGGGAAACGGGCACACACGTGTGTGATGGTCATGTCTGCAAGACACACCACCAGTGCATTGACCGAGTGGTAGTGCTTGCGGTTCCTGTAGGCCTGCTCCTGGGCCTGTGGTGGTACCAAAGCCACATGTGTCCCATCAATGGAGCCAATTACATGCAGCATCCTCCCCAGGGCATAAAAGTCACTCTTCACGTCAGTGAGTCGTCGCAGTCTAGGGAAATAGATGTACCGGTTCAGGAAGAGCAACATTGCCGCCAAAACATCGCGGAGCACACGGCTGAACATGGTCTGTGACATCCCACCAGCAGTCGCCACAGTATGTTGGAAGGTACCAGTGGCAAAGAAGTGTAGGGCTGCCATCACCTTCACCTTGGGGGTCAGCGCTGTAGGATACGGCCGGCCAGGCTGCAAATGTGGGAACAACTGCACTGCCAAATCCTCAATCAGCTGCCTGGTGAAGCGGTACCGTCGGATGCTGTCCCGTTCCACCATCGTTGCCAGGTCTGGGAATGGCCGATGGACAGCAGGAGCCCTGCAGTGCAGAGGAGAAGTAAGCAAGATTGTCAGTCACCCACATATGCGGCATTGAACACACTCAAGATCCCAACATACATCATTATGAGGCACAACTACATGAAGTGTGCAGTACCGGAAGGACATGTATGGTACATACATGGCCAACATCTGTCAACACGGTCCAACAGGTGGCATCAATTTGTCCCAGGTTGGCCCATTGGATATCATGAGGCCGTGTCACAGTTCCCATCTCCTGCTGCCGTGTCACAATAACCCCCCACAGTGACATGTGAGGACAGATGTGCCCCAGGCACCACAGCTCAACGACAGGTACATTCCCAGGGACCCTGTAATGCCACATGGACACTGGCATTACATGGAGTATCATGTATACACCACAGCAAAACAACCATGACCCCCACAGGTAGTGGCCCCACTTGCCACGGCAGGACAGACATGGACGTCTGTGACACACACGCACAACATCAGAGTCCATGCACACACAACGTGGATGTGTAGACTGTCTCCCATTGTGCACATGAAATCAGAGACATTGTAAACACTACATGCACAAAGACTGTGGAGGACCATCACTATTGTGCCACTGGGACACCCTGGCTCAAACATACCGTCCCACATGGGACTCACGGGGTATGTGACATGACATACACATACACCACTGTGAAATGTGACCATGGCACATGCACAGATATGAACAGTTGCACATCACAGTGGTCACGTACACGTAACACCCAGGATCCTGTCCCCATGAACACGTGCACAGCCTGGGGGTGGCTGCCCACAGGTGACACCCACAGGACAACATGTACACCAACATACACACAATAGGAAATGCATCCTTACATGCCTTATGATAAGGTTTGGACAGGCTGTCGTGATGTAGGTGTGCCCCTCACTCCCTGGGAGCTATCTGTGGCTGGCATATGTCCATCTGAGACAGGCATGCTGACATATGCCAGTCACATGTACAGTGATGCGTTGTACCGCAATGGACCGATCGGTGCCTCCGGCCGGCCCATTGCATTCAATGTGTGCGGGTACGCGTTGTACCCCTGTGCGCGTTGAACCGCAATGGACCGATCGGTGCCTCCGGCCGGCCCATTGCTTTCAATGTGTGCGGGTACGCGTTGTACCCCTGTGTGCGTTGAACCGCAATGGACCGATCGGTGCCTCCGGCCGGCCCATTGCATTCAATGTGTGCGGGTACGCGTTGTACCCCTGTGCGCGTTGAACTGCAATGGACCGATCGGTGCCTCCGGCCGGCCCATTGCATTCAATGTGTGCGGGTACGCGTTGTACCCCTGTGCGCGTTGAACTGCAATGGACCGATCGGTGCCTCCGGCCGGTCCATTGCATTCAATGTGTGCGGGTACGCGTTGTACCCCTGTGCGCGTTGTACCGCAATGGACCGATCGGTGCGCACCCATTTGCAATGGGCTTGCCTGGCAACGGACGCGTTTTCGAATTTCGAACGAGTCGGTTGCTGGAAATTCAGTTGGTCACCCACAACAATGTTGCAAAATCATGTATGCCATGAAGTTGAGGATTTGAAGGATGCTGTGGGCGTGTTTTGGTGCTGCTATTCCATGGATTGGCCAGATTCAGAAGATGCAAACGACTTGGACCTATCACTTTGGACACAAGGGACAGTATCTGCCTCTCGAGCACATATATATTGCTGGCTGTTCCCCTGAGAGCTCACTTGCCTGCACTACATGCTCCAGGACGACATCTGCCACTGCACTGCTGCTGTCTCTGCCCCTCTGGACCCTGCAATGGCACGTACTGTGGAGAGAGCACCAGCCTTCAGCCTTGATGAGAACCAGGCCCTGCTGGACAGCCTACTTCCACAGTACAGCAAGCTGTATGGGACACCAGGGGAGCAGGTGAGTGTTCTGTGCACTGCCTTTCTGAATGTGCATTTTGTGTGACTAGCAAGGCTGGAAGTCTGCATGCCACTGGCTAGCAGGCTCACTGAGTAGTTGTCACCCCCCATAGTGTGTAGTGACTTGCACTGGACAGGTATGGTGCAGTGACAGTGCATTTGAACATGGTTTTACTTCCCATGCAATGATACCATGTAGTGACGTCTAGCAAACTGTCCATGGTCAGCTTTGCACTGCCTGTGTCCATCATGTGCCCCTGTGATTGAGACATGTATATACAACTGTGTCATGCACGGATATGTTGCATGTGTGGTAATGGCCTTTTCACTTTGTCATCCTGACAGGTTAATGCCCATCGGAAGCAGGAAACCTGGAAGGACATCGTCCGGGCTGTCCGGTCCGTGGGGGTCTACAAGCGCCGGATCCGCAACTGCCAGAAGAGGTGGCAGGACCTTCGGGGCTGGACCCGGAGGATTGCACGGGTCCAGCTGAAGCTGTCGCCTCCTCGCAGGAGGGGCAGAACTCGGACCCTGACCCCCCACATGCTCCAGATCCTGGCGGTGGTCTTTCCAGACCTGGATGGGCAGCTGAAGTCCAGACAGCAGCAAGGAGGGGTGAGTCAAAGACTGCACTGTGAACTCTGTATTACATGCTTTGTGCCCTCCTCTGGCCTGGTTCAACTGCCACAGTGCAGCAGTCATGTTGTCCAGGAGCCATGTCCCTCTATTGTGCACTGCCCACTGCTCATCTGATACCCAGGTATGGCCCTTACATTCAGGGAATTGTGTCACTTGGGACTGTGTCCTTGCAGTTTGCTTCACTAAAGGTGGGGGACAGCATCTGTTTCCCTAACTCTGTTGTGGGCATCATGGGTGGGTCCATTGTTTACACAACGCCTGGGTTTGGACATGTGATCTGCGTGTTGCTTTGATATGCGGTCCACTTGCTGAGCTGAACCACCACATGTGCCTGGGGTATGTGGCACACGCCCATGCAGCGGGTGGGAACAATGTTTGGGCCCCAGGAGTGTGTAGATTACGTGTGTCACACATACATAGCCAGCTATCCACTGTCCAGGGCACATCCCTCATTCATGTGGAGCAGGACAGTCATGCCTACTCCAGGCCATGCAATGCACTCTGTACTCCCACTCCCGTGTATCAGCTGACACATTGTGCACAGTGATTTGACCCCTCAGGTGTCTGCCTCTGTGTCAGTGTGCTGTGGATTAGTTGCCAGGACTGCTGGGGTGTTTCTTGGTAGGGGCTCAGCATGCCCCTGGAGATGTGACCATAGGAGACGATACTTGTGTGTCACATAGGTGTTTGATCAGCTGCCCGTGCAGACTGGGGTATGCGAATGTGATGTTCAGGCAGCTGTTCCCCATTCACAGCAAATTGTGAGGGGCTCAGGTTCAGAGGGTAGTGTCACAGGTCTCCCATATGTCCAATAGGTGTGACCTGGACAGATGAGGGTTGAGATGATGTGTTGTGTGGGGGATGTACATGTGCACTTGTGCAGCTCCAGGACTTGCATTCCCCATGACCTACTATTGTGACACAGTGCATAGTGTTGTTGTCTGGCTGCCAAGTCATACATCACTGAGACAGTGATGTATGACTTAGCAGTCATGCCTCTGCCATGGCATGTGTCAACTTATTTGTGGTCCTGCAGGGGAGTGACATGTGCTACATGCACACCATAGTGGCGCTGGCTATCAGGACATGGGTGCATCATGGTGTCTGTCGCTGGTATGCATCACATGCATTTCCTATTTGACTCTGGGCATCCCTTTCATCCGGAAACCTGTACTGACTCAGTGGCAAGAGCTGTGATGTGTCCACACCGTGTCCTCTGCACTGTCCAACTACTGTGTACTTGGTGCATGTGTCCACACTGGGGTGTTGCAATCCAACAGACACCAGACAGATGGGTGCAAGGCCATGTGGGATGTGAGTGCCATGCTTGGCATCAGACTGACAATTGGCTTCTCCTGTTCAGTTAGGGCACTTTTAGCAATGTACAACTAATGATGCCAGGGCTTGCTCTGTGATGTGCTGTGGTCACAGTGGTGTGTGCGTTTGGTACAGGTGACTGATGTCTGTCTGTTTCCCCATTGTTTGCAGATACATCCACGGCCACGGAAGGGGACAGCTCCACGGACCAGGAGGAGCCAGAGAGCCAGACTGGGTCAGCAGCCGAGGAGTGGTCGGAGGGACCCAGTGGCACGGAGGGCGAGGGAGCCACACCGAGGAATCCTCAGCACCATCCACCTCAGCTGAGGACCAGAGCAACTCGGAGGATGACTCCCTTGTGGAGGCGGGTGTCAGCAGCCACCACACCCCAGCTAGTGTTGCTGTCCCCGCCACCACCAGCACCACCACCGCCCTCCCATCGGCTCCCATTCCCAAGGTCCGTGGAGGCTCCCATGTTCGGGAGCGTGTCTCCTTTGGCCCAGGCACCGCACCCCTGCCCCTGTGTCCCCTGCTGCCCTGAGTGAGGAGTCTGTGTACCTCCTTCGCCAGCTCCATGTAGGGCAGACAGCCATGCTGAGTGTCCTCCATGCGCACACCGCACTGTTGACTCAGCTGGTGTTGTTCATGGAGGGCATCTCATCGGGCATGTCTGACCTACAGAGGGGCAACAGGTCCATGGACTCCTCCCTGACGGCAGCTGTGTCCCTCCTCAGACAGTCCCTCACCCCTCCTGCCTCTGCTCCATCCACACTCCCCAGCACCTTGCCCGTCCCAAGCACACACACACCGGCACAGGCACACACCAGCACACACACATCCAGCACACAGACACACACGCCACAAACTAAACGCACACGCACGCACAGTCAGGGGACTGAAAGGGGATGGGGCCCTGGTACACACACACGCATCCATGGGCACTGCACAGTCCTCAGTTGCCTCTCCCTCCAAAGCACCCTCCCTTGCCTCACCTGCAACCCCAAAGACCCAGCGCCTCTTCCTCAGTGACCTCGGCCTCTTCCCCTCCGATCCAGCTGCCCCAGCCAGCATCCAGGGGGAAGAGGAAGCCCCCCCACACGGAGCAGAGTGCCCCTCGCCCCCGGACACCCTCCCCCATGCGCAGACAGACTGAGGCCCCCACCGCAAGTCCCCCCGGAGTGGTAAGAGCAAGACCCCGCCGCCGCCCTGCAACTCAAGCACCAGGTCTCCTTCCTCCATCCCTCAGGCCCCCACTCCACAGGTCCCCCCACCACACCCTGCCCCAGGTTCCCCCACCCACAGATATACCATCCCCAAGAGGCTCCGGCCTTCTCCCCCTGCCACTTGCTCTCCCGGCACCACACCCCCCGCTGCGCTTGTCTGTGCCACTGATGTGGTGAGGGTGTCCTCCCCTCTGTCCAGCCCACCTTGCCTGTTCCCCATTCTCCTCCCCTGGTGGTAGGCACTGCAGTGGAGTCCACTACCACCCTGTCTGACTTGGGCACAGCAGTGCCGGACCTGTCCACTCCATCTGCAGGGTCCACTGCAGTCGTGCCGGCACCCACAACATCTGAGCCATGCCCCCAGTTGTGCCGGCACACACCATGTCAGACACCTCCACTGCAGTTGTCAGTGGCTCTCCAGCACCCACCACCCCTTCCCTGCTTCCTCCTGGTGAGCCCTGATCCTGTCCCTGCGGTGCCTGGCCTACCCCCCGGTTGCCCCTCCTAGTGGATTGTCCCTGGTTTTGTGCAGGCATGTGTAGGGTGGCATCTGCCACTGTCACCCACTTGTGACTTTGTTGATGGACTGGCCATTGGCCTTTGTTTATGTTCTACCGGACTTCTACTTTTAATGCCACATATGCTGAATAAAGCAACTTTCTGTTCTCTAGTGCTTTTGCTTCTGATGTACATGATGTTGATGATGCTAACAATGCCCTTGCTGCAGTGATGGTGATATTTGGTCTCATGATAATGAAGTGTTACTGTGCAGGAACCCATGTGGTCCAGGGGGTATGTGTCCTATCCTGTGGTGTATCCATGTCATCCATAGCAGCATCTGAGGGTGTCATGTGTTCAGTATTTGGCAATGAGATTTCCTACTTAGATTGACAACTTCACATCTGTGGCTTCCACCCCTGCACATCTGTTGTGCCTGCCATTGTTCTATTCGTCTACTTCCCTGACCGTGTGGCCATCTCCAGTGAACATGCAGGTTTGGGCATCAATGGGGAAGGACTCATCTGTGTTGTCAGTGCAACATTGCTATACAAGTGTGTTGGATCTGTGCTGATGATTCCGTTGGCACTTCCATGACCAGGCTGATGGGACGGGAGCCCTCATTTGGTGCTAATTGTTGATTGTGTGTCCCATTGCTGCCATGGTATGGTATCTGTTCGCCTCACATCTGCAGTCTCCACAGGGTATCTGCATGTGTGTGCCCATTGGTGCAAATATGTGGGTCTGCATTCGGATGGTCACTTCTGTCATTGTGTCATTGATGATTGTTGACGGTGTCAGCCCCCATGGGTGTTGTTTGTCTGCCCATGGCCAAAGTTATGTCTTATTTGCACTGCAGGATTTGGCTCCCCCAATTTTTGTTGCAATGGGACACATACACTACTTTGCCACTGATGTGTTTGTTGTTCTGTGACCAGGAATCATCCATGCAGTTTGGCAGTTGCACCTCTTACTTTGTCAACACTTGCCTTTTGGTCACTGTGATGATGGGGGTTTGGACCCCATTGCCACAATGTTCAAAATGTGCTGCAGCTATGGACCCCACACTTGCCTTTTGGTCACTGTGATGATGGGGGTTTGGACCCCATTGCCACAATGTTCAAAATGTGCTGCAGCTATGGACCCCACACTTGCCTTTTGGTCACTGTGATGATGGGGGTTTGGACCCCATTGCCACAATGTTCAAAATGTGCTGCAGCTATGGACCCCACACTTGCCTTTTGGTCACTGTGATGATGGGGGTTTGGACCCCATTGCCACAATGTTCAAAATGTGCTGCAGCTATGGACCCCACACTTGCCTTTTGGTCACTGTGATGATGGGGGTTTGGACCCCATTGCCACAATGTTCAAAATGTGCTGCAGCTATGGACCCCACACTTGCCTTTTGGTCACTGTGATGATGGGGGTTTGGACCCCATTGCCACAATGTTCAAAATGTGCTGCAGCTATGGACCCCACACTTGCCTTTTGGTCACTGTGATGATGGGGGTTTGGACCCCATTGCCACAATGGTCATGGCCTGCTTGCGTTGTGTGTGCCACACACATATTTGTGTGGCACATGTGCTAGGGGGTCACATTGTATGTTAGAAGTCATGTTCGGTGTTGTAGGCATTTGACACAGTCTACACACGCTTGTCATGGTGTTGGGGGGATGTCTTCTTCTTGCATTCCCTAGGTTGTGGTGTGCTGGTTGTGTCATGCATTGTCCATCCTATGGGTGGGGGTGGTAGTGGTGGTAGGCATCCTGCCCCCCCTGGGTGAGGGTGGTAGTAGTGGTGGGCATCCTGCCCCCCCTGGCTAAGGCTGGTAGTAGTGGTAGGCATCCTGCCCCCCCTGGCTGAGGGTGGTAGTAGTGGTAAGCATCCTGCCCCCTGGCTAAGGGTGGTAGTAGTGGTAGGCATCCTGCCCCCCTGGGTGAGGGTGGTAGTAGTGGTGGGCATCCTGCCCCCTGGCTAAGGGTGGTAGTGGTGGTAGGCATCCTGCCCCCCTGGGTGAGGGTGGTACTAGTGGTAGGCATCCAGCCCCCTGGGTGAGGGTGGTAGTAGTGGGAGGCATCCTGCCCCTCTGGCTAAGGGTGGTAGTAGTGGTAGGCATCCTGCCCCCCTGGGTGAGGGTGGTAGTAGTGGTAGGCATCCTGCCCCCCTGGCTAAGGGTGGTAGTAGTGGTAGGCATCCTGCCCCCCTGGGTGAGGGTGGTAGTAGTGGTGGGCATCCTGCCCCCCTGGCTAAGGGTGGTAGTGGTGGTAGGCATCCTGCCCCCCTGGGTGAGGGTGGTACTAGTGGTAGGCATCCAGCCCCCCTGGGTGAGGGTGGTAGTAGTGGTAGGCATCCTGCCCCCCTGGCTAAGGGTGGTAGTAGTGGTAGTCATCCTGCCCCCCCGTGGGTGAGGGTGGTAGTAGTGGTGGGCATCCTGCCCCCCCTGGCTAAGGGTGGTAGTGGTGGTAGGCAGCCTGCCCCCCCTGGGTGAGGGTGGTACTAGTGGTAGGCATCCAGCCCCCCCTGGGTGAGGGTGGTAGTAGTGGTAGGCATCCTGCCCCCCCTGGCTAAGGGTGGTAGTAGTGGTAGGCATCCTGCCCCCCCTGGGTGAGGGAGGTAGTAGTGGTGGGCATCCTGCCCCCCCTGGCTAAGGGTGGTAGTGGTGGTAGGCATCCTGCCCCCCCTGGGTGAGGGTGGTACTAGTGGTAGGCATCCAGCCCCCCCTGGTTGAGGGTGGTAGTAGTGGTGGGCATCTGGCACCCCCATGGCTAAGGGTGGTAGTAGTGGTAGGCATCCTGCCCCCCTGGCTAAGGGTGGTAGTAGTGGTAGGCATCCTGCCCCCTGGGTGAGGGTGGTAGTAGTGGTGGGCATCCTGCCCCCCTGGCTAAGGGTGGTAGTAGTGGTAGGCATCCTGCCCCCCTGGCTGAGGGTGGTAGTAGTGGTAAGCATCCTGCCCCCTGGCTAAGGGTGGTAGTAGTGGTAGGCATCCTGCCCCCCTGGGTGAGGGTGGTAGTGGTGGTAGGCATCCTGCCCCCCTGGGTGAGGGTGGTACTAGTGGTAGGCATCCAGCCCCCCTGGTTGAGGGTGGTAGTAGTGGTGGGCATCTGGCACCCCCATGGCTAAGGGTGGTAGTAGTGGTAGGCATCCTGCCCCCCCTGGCTAAGGGTGGTAGTAGTGGTAGGCATCCTGCCCCCCTGGGTGAGGGTGGTAGTAGTGGTGGGCATCCTGCCCCCCTGGCTAAGGGTGGTAGTGGTGGTAGGCATCCTGCCCCCCTGGGTGAGGGTGGTACTAGTGGTAGGCATCCAGCCCCCCTGGGTGAGGGTGGTAGTAGTGGTAGGCATCCTGCCCCCTGGCTAAGGGTGGTAGTAGTGGTAGGCATCCTGCCCCCCTGGGTGAGGGTGGTAGTAGTGGTAGGCATCCTGCCCCCTGGCTAAGGGTGGTAGTAGTGGTAGGCATCCTGCCCCCCTGGGTGAGGGTGGTAGTAGTGGTGGGCATCCTGCCCCCCTGGCTAAGGGTGGTAGTGGTGGTAGGCATCCTGCCCCCCTGGGTGAGGGTGGTACTAGTGGTAGGCATCCAGCCCCCCTGGGTGAGGGTGGTAGTAGTGGTAGGCATCCTGCCCCCTAGCTAAGGGTGGTAGTAGTGGTAGGCATCCTGCCCCCCTGGGTGAGGGTGGTAGTAGTGGTGGGCATCCTGCCCCCCTGGCTAAGGGTGGTAGTGGTGGTAGGCATCCTGCCCCCCTGGGTGAGGGTGGTACTAGTGGTGGGCATCCAGCCCCCCCTGGGTGAGGGTGGTAGTAGTGGTAGGCATCCTGCCCCCCTGGCTAAGGGTGGTAGTAGTGGTAGGCATCCTGCCCCCCTGGGTGAGGGTGGTAGTAGTGGTGGGCATCCTGCCCCCCTGGCTAAGGGTGGTAGTGGTGGTAGGCATCCTGCCCCCCTGGGTGAGGGTGGTACTAGTGGTAGGCATCCAGCCCCCTGGGCGAGGGTGGTAGTAGTGGTGGGCATCCTGCCCCCCTGGCTAAGGGTGGTAGTAATGGTAGGCATCCTGCCCCCCTGGCTGAGGGTGGTAGTAGTGGTAAGCATCCTGCCCCCTGGCTAAGGGTGGTAGTAGTGGTAGGCATCCTGCCCCCTGGGTGAGGGTGGTAGTAGTGGTGGGCATCCTGCCCCCTGGCTAAGGGTGGTAGTGGTGGTAGGCATCCTGCCCCCCTGGGTGAGGGTGGTACTAGTGGTAGGCATCCAGCCCACCCTGGGTGAGGGTGGTAGTAGTGGTAGGCATCCTGCCCCCCCTGGCTAAGGGTGGTGGTAGTGGTAGGCATCCTGCCCCCCCTGGGTGAGGGTGGTAGTAGTGGTAGGCATCCTGCCCCCCCTGGCTAAGGGTGGTAGTAGTGGTAGGCATCCTGCCCCCCCTGGGTGAGGGTGGTAGTAGTGGTGGGCATCGTGCCCCCCTGGCTAAGGGTGGTATTGGTGGTAGGCATCCTGCCCCCCCTGGGTGAGGGTGGTACTAGTGGTAGGCATCCAGCCCCCCCTGGGTGAGGGTGGTAGTAGTGGTAGGCATCCTGCCCCCCCTGGCTAAGGGTGGAAGTAGTGGTAGGCATCCTGCCCCCCTGGGTGAGGGTGGTAGTAGTGGTGGGCATCCTGCCCCCCTGGCTAAGGGTGGTAGTGGTGGTAGGCATCCTGCCCCCCTGGGTGAGGGTGGTACTAGTGGTAGGCATCCAGCCCCCCTGGGTGAGGGTGGTAGTAGTGGTAGGCATCCTGCCCCCCCTGGGTGAGGGTGGTAGTATTGGTGGGCATCCTGCCCCCCCTGGCTAAGGGTGGTAGTGGTGGTAGGCATCCTGCCCCCCCTGGGTGAGGGTGGTACTAGTGGTAGGCATCCAGCCCCCCCTGGGTGAGGGTGGTAGTAGTGGTAGGTATCCTGACCCCCCTGGCTAAGGGTGGTAGTAGTGGTAGGCATCCTGCCCCCCCTGGCTAAGGGTGGTAGTGGTGGTAGGCATCCTGCCCCCCCTGGGTGAGGGTGGTACTAGTGGTAGGCATCCAGCCCCCCCTGGGCGAGGGTGGTAGTAGTGGTGGGCATCCTGCCCCCCCTGGCTAAGGGTGGTAGTAATGGTAGGCATCCTGCCCCCCCTGGCTGAGGGTGGTAGTAGTGGTAAGCATCCTGCCCCCCTGGCTAAGGGTGGTAGTAGTGGTAGGCATCCTGCCCCCCTGGGTGAGGGTGGTAGTAGTGGTGGGCATCCTGCCCCCTGGCTAAGGGTGGTAGTGGTGGTAGGCATCCTGCCCCCCTGGGTGAGGGTGGTACTAGTGGTAGGCATCCAGCCCCCCTGGGTGAGGGTGGTAGTAGTGGTAGGCATCCTGCCCCCTGGCTAAGGGTGGTGGTAGTGGTAGGCATCCTGCCCCCCTGGGTGAGGGTGGTAGTAGTGGTAGGCATCCTGCCCCCCTGGCTAAGGGTGGTAGTAGTGGTAGGCATCCTGCCCCCCTGGGTGAGGGTGGTAGTAGTGGTGGGCATCCTGCCCCCTGGCTAAGGGTGGTAGTGGTGGTAGGCATCCTGCCCCCCTGGGTGAGGGTGGTACTAGTGGTAGGCATCCAGCCCCCCTGGGTGAGGGTGGTAGTAGTGGTAGGCATCCTGCCCCCCTGGCTAAGGGTGGAAGTAGTGGTAGGCATCCTGCCCCCCCTGGGTGAGGGTGGTAGTAGTGGTGGGCATCCTGCCCCCCTGGCTAAGGGTGGTAGTGGTGGTAGGCATCCTGCCCCCTGGGTGAGGGTGGTACTAGTGGTAGGCATCCAGCCCCCCTGGGTGAGGGTGGTAGTAGTGGTAGGCATCCTGCCCCCCTGGGTGAGGGTGGTAGTATTGGTGGGCATCCTGCCCCCTGGCTAAGGGTGGTAGTGGTGGTAGGCATCCTGCCCCCCTGGGTGAGGGTGGTACTAGTGGTAGGCATCCAGCCCCCCTGGGTGAGGGTGGTAGTAGTGGTAGGTATCCTGACCCCCTGGCTAAGGGTGGTAGTAGTGGTAGGCATCCTGCCCCCCTGGGTGAGGGTGGTAGTAGTGGTGGGCATCCTGCCCCCTGGCTAAGGGTGATAGTGGTGGTAGGCATCCTGCCCCCCTGGGTGAGGGTGGTACTAGTGGTAGGCATCCAGCCCCCCTGGGTGAGGTGGTAGTAGTGGTGGGCATCTGGCACCCCCATGGCTAAGGGTGGTAGTAGTGGTAGGCATCCTGCCCCCCTGGCTGAGGGTGGTAGTAGTGGTAAGCATCCTGCCTCCTGGCTAAGGGTGGTAGTAGTGGTAGGCATCCTGCCCCCTCTGGGTGAGGGTGGTAGTAGTGGTAGGCATCCTGCCCCCCTGGGTGAGGGTGGTAGTAGTGGTGGGCATCCTGCCCCCTGGCTAAGGGTGGTAGTAGTGGTAGGCATCCTGCCCCCCTGGGTGAGGGTGGTCCTAGTGGTAGGCATCCTGCCCCCCTGGCTAAGGGTGGTAGTAGTGGTAGGCATCCTGCCCCCCTGGGTGAGGGTGGTAGTAGTGGTGGGCATCCTGCCCCCCTGGCTGAGGGTGGTAGTAGTGGTAAGCATCCTGCCCCCTGGCTAAGGGTGGTAGTAGTGGTAGGCATCCTGCCCCCTGGCTAAGGGTGGTAGTAGTGGTAGGCATCCAGCCCCCCCTGGGTAAGGGTGGTAGTAGTGGTAGGCATCCTGCCCCCCCTGGGTAAGGGTGGTAGTGGTGGTAGGCAACATGCCCCCCCTGGCTAAGGGTGGTAGTAGTGGTAGGCTTCCTGCCCCCACTGGGTGAGGGTGGTAGTAGTGGTAGGCATCCTGCCCCCCCTGGCTAAGGGTGGTAGTAGTGGTAGGCATCCTGCCCCCCCTGGGTAGGGGTGGTGGTGCGCATTCAGGCCCCTGTGTGCATATGTGGCATTGGTGATGGGCATCCCGCCCCTATGGTGCTGCTGTTGCTGGTGCAAGTATATTCTGCATCCCTGTGTGTGTGTGTGATGTGTCGTGTACGTGTTGTATGTGTTTTGTGGTTGGTGTCTGGCTTACCTTCTGCGCCGTACGCGTCCGTGCCTGTTCCGGTAGTATATGTAGAATATTGGTATGATCGGGACGAAGGGATTCATGGTTGGTTCGTGTCGTTCGTCCTTCTCGTTGCTTCGCGTCGTCCTCGTCGCTTCGCCTCGTCCTCGTCGCTTCGCCTCGTTTTCGTCGCTTCGCGTCGTCCTCGTCGCTGCCGTGTTCGTCTCGGAGCCGTGGATCGTGTTGTGGCGCGAATCGGAGCTTATGTGCGCCTCTCCCGGATGCTTTGACGTGCCGTGCGTAGCGACGGGTTCGGCGCGTACGGAAAGCGCATCGTACTTGTCCGGCCGGACGGGGCTGCATTTTTCCTTCCGTGCGACTCGATTCGGCGTTTCCGGATTCGCCTAGGTCGGAGAACAGGACCTGGTTTGGGTGAGTACGGCTCGGCCGGATTCTTTGCTGTTGTGCGCATCGTACTTGCTCGTTCGGTGTGCTGTACGGATCGGTCGGGAAACAGGCTTTCGCATGGCTTTTTTCCCGACCGAATGGTATTGGGTGCGCCTCCGACCGAGATCGGAATCGGCCCCATGGTCTTCCTGCATCACCTTGCATAAATCCTTGAGGGCTTGTGTAATGTCACTAAAGGGTTCATTTGTTTCCCTCCATCCTTCCAGCACAGCTGTTGTGAGCTGTTTGATGCTGTCAATCATCTCTCCCATGTTCCTTGCAAAAGATGAAAGTTGTGCCTGCATTGAGCGCATGTGTTTGCATTGCAGGCACTGTACTTCCAACATTGCGTTCTCCAGCCCACCATAGGGCGTTGAACTGTCGCCTTCCTCAGCTCTAATTTGTGCCCTTGCCCTGCGCCTCCTGATGAGGACATTCCTATTTGCATTTGGATTTGGGGTCTTGATGTGGGTGTATGCCCAGACTGTGGTGTTGGAGGGTCAGGTTGGCTCTCCTCTTCCATTTCTTGCGCAGATAGTGGTGCCACTGTGATCCTGCGTTTTGTGGGTGCAGGTGTTGTGGGTGATGGGGACACTGTGATGTCATCTCCTGACTGTGGCTGAGTCTCCAGGGGGTCATGGCCTTCACTTTCATCTGACTCCTGCACAGATGCATCTGTGATGTTAAACAGTGCAATTTCAGTTTGCATATTTTGACATGTATTTCATATTGCACATAGTTTTGTTTAATAAACTGTGTCTAGATATTAAACTTGCTTGTCATTCTTGAATGCACCTATGCTGTTTTGCTCCCCACTTGACTTTCCAATTGGAGTTGCTGTCTACTATTCCCATAATGCATTTGTGTGTTACAAGTAAAATGTGGACTGGAGTAGTATTCGCTACACTAAGCCGAATCTGACATACGGAGTATGTTTTGTAATTCTACCATTGTATGGTCATTTGCATGCATCTTACCTTGGGAAGTACTGGGTGGTGCAGAGGTGTCTATCTGCGTCACTCCAACAACAGCTTCAGGCTGAACGGTAGACTCCACCAGGTCCTCTAAAGCTGCAGAAGCTGTTTGTGTGGATGGTCCTCCTACAGTCTTCTTTGCATCAGCTAGCCTTGCAGCAACCTTTTCCTTCACCCAGCTCGGCAGGCCATACCACCGCTTGCGCAGATCTGGAATGGAGTGCTGTGTGACCCCCACTACGCTGATTTTAGATTGTATTCCCAGCCATATTTTACTTTTTTCTGACTCTGGGACCTGCAGTGACTGTTTGTCAAACAGTTTTTCATGGCTCTTCACCACTTCCTCTATGAGGATATCCAACTCCTTCTCACTGAACTTCAGCTTCCTTTTGCACAGTGCTGGCTCCTTCTCGAGGTTTCCTGATGCCATGCTGAATTATTGCACAGGTTCAGCTGTCCCAACAGGCTTCCTAGTGCTGTGCTCCTGCAGTCTGCCTCCTCCTCCTCACTCTCAGTACACAGGTAATAGCATGGGATGGCTCACTTCCTGGTTGTGATGTCATCATGCTGCATAGAAATCACGGGTTCCATATTAGCGATTCTCTAATAGCAGATTCGCAAAAATGCTAGTCGCATTTTTGGAATCGCTAATAGCGATTGCAATTTTTATTGATTCGCTAAAAAATTGCGTAATTATTGATGCATTAAAATTTGTGTTACTAAATAGCGATTCGGTAAAAATCGTTATTTGGTAATCACAAAATTTTTGGGGATGCATATGCCCCATAGTGCTGACGTCTATTCCCAGCCCTGTATTTTCCATTTTTTATGTGTGCCGATCTATGCATGAAAACTTGACTTATTGTACTTCTGGCATAAATTGGAAATGGCCAATGCCATACCTGTATCCAAGGCTCCTAAACGTTAGGTGCAGCACCACTTGCTGCCAATTGTCAGAACACTGTTCAGTGGGCCATGAGGCAAGCAGCGGCTACTGGGTCCAACCGTGGGGGTTGAGCCCTTTTATTCCTGATGCCCCAGGCCCTAACCTACTATGGCTCCTGAGTCCAATGTTTCTTGGGGCGGGAAAGGGGGTGAAAAAAAGCTCACAACTCAAAATATGTTCAATAGCAGTCATTAGTGATTGGTCAGCCAAATACTTGCTGTTATGATAAAATGAGTATTTATATACTAACACAAAGTAAAATACGGCATTCAGAAACAATACATACAGTCCCCAGAGTCAGGGCTCTAGTGTTTTAATAGGCAGGTTCCTGAGTCCCATTCCCTGCTTGCTAGTGGGAGTGATTATTCCATATTCACAATAGGTGACATTCAAGTTAAGCGCCACTAGTAGTTCGAGTCTCAGAAGTCCAACTCTGACTTCAATTAAAGTCAAAAGTGTTCCAGTGGCAAAGTAGGATATGTCAGGCAAGTTCCCCCGAGGCCTGCCAGTCCCGTCAATAAGTCTCACCTGCACCAACAGGATCTGCATGACTGGAGCCTCCGAGAGCACCCCCTGGCAGAAGCGGAGGCTGCAACAGATGTCTCCGGTGAGTATCATGCAAACTGCACTGTAGGGGCAGCGGTCAGATGTCCTCAAGTTCCTCACATGCAGTTCTGTGGGGACAGTGGCTCAGTGTCCTCAATGTTCCTCAAGTTTTTGTGGATCCCCCCCCATAGGTTGGGGGGATTTGCTGTTCCTGGTGCAGATCCTCATTCGCGTCTTGGGTCTGCATTGGTTACCATGGTGGCCTCTTTCTCTCAATGACTGTCTTGACCAAACCACACTCCTTGCCTTGTTCCCAGTAATTCCCCTGACACACTGGGATCTCTGTCACTCCACAAATGGGCTACAGCTCTATTAGCACTGCAACAATCTCCACAGCAGCCCCATCTGTCATACGGGTCGCTGGCTTCACTCCACACACATGCTTCGGCCCGATCCGCATGGCAGTAATCTTCACGGTGGCCCCACCTGGCAGACGGGGTCTATGAATTCCTTCTGCGCATGAGTTATGGCCCGATCGGCACTGCAGTAATCTTCACAGAGGCCCGCCCTGGCATACTGGGTCACAAGTTTCCCTCTGCACACTGACTACTACATTGATTGGTCCAGAAGCCATATACTCATACCTTACATCTGAGATCAAATTGCCAGGATCTACCATTGGACCTCGCTCCCTCCAGCACTCTCCTCTTTTTCACAAGGGGCCCAAAACCATAATAAATGTATTGCACCTCAGGACCCCAGTAAATGCAGCATAAGACATAGTAACCCACTGGTACTGCAACACCCTCCCATTGAAAACAATGGATGTAGGGACTCAAACTAAAACACCATAAAAAATAATGTAAAAATAAATTAATTTATTTTTACATTTAATAAATATATATCTTATAATTTATTTTTAAAGATTATATATAAATACAAAATAAACATTAATTTATAATAAAATATTGTAATAAACTTTTTTATTTACATATTTATGTAAAAATTTTAAATAACTAAATTAATATTAATTAATTCTTGAAATAGCATTTTATAATTTTTACCATTTTCTTTAGGTGGCATTGTATAAATAAAACATTAAAAATAATTGTAATTTCATTTTTATATATGTAAATTAATAAATACTAATTTCAAGATTACGTTAATAGTAGTTTAGCATTTTCATTTTGCTCTACATTTAAAATAAATATATAAAATCTATTTACATTAATACTTAATAAAAATATCTTTGAATTTTTTTAAAGTTTAGTACTTTCGTAATGCTTTTTGCTATATTTCACTATAGGTAGATCGCTGTCCTTTTGGTGTAGAACTTCACTTACTTGTGAAAAGTTATAAGTAGCAAATTAACACTCATAAATTTGGCTCCACCCCCTGCTTCATAGGGTAAAAACATGTGAGCCACACTTCGTAGTAAATTTACTCTCAGAAATGGTGAATAGCCAAAAGAAGTAAAAGTACTACAAAGTATAAAAATACATTTACATATGTAGATTTAATAGCATGTACATTTCCCTTTGTGAATAGTCACCTATGAGTAGGCTTTCCTGTTTTCAGTTACTATTTTTGGTAAATTCTAGTGGTTTTTTTTCAGTGTTTTCAATACCTTGAAAAAACAGTGGTTATTAGTGGTTACACATTTTCGTACCATTAAAAACAGTGTTTTTCCAGTGTTTATGGAATGTTTTGCTTTTATTATTGCTTGCTTTCTGCAATGATATTGCATTTTTATAGACAGTGTGCGTACAGGGTATATGAGGTCCAAATACATTTTTACAAATCAAACTTATTGTAGTACATCTTTAGTGAGTCTTTGGTCATGCACGCTCACTCTTTCCTTCTTATGTGAACGTTTATCTGTGAAAAGGCCCTTTCAACATTGGCACTTGAGACGGGCAACCCCAAAACAGACAGTATACAATTTGCTAAGTCTGACCACTGACATAGATTTCCATGCCAATACTGGTGCACCTGAAGCTTGTGATTCTTTGGGACAGGTTCTGCAACATATGCGTTGAACTGGGTGCATATGCCTTCAGTTATTAAAGTGGTAAAAAATGAAGCAGTACTTTTCAAATTCCGTAGAAAATTAACCTTCACCGGAGGGATCTAGAGATTGTGCAGACTACCTCAGCGAGGCTTCATTGACTTCAAATGTCATGGCTGGGGAAGGAACATTTCTGTGCATCATTGCAAGCCATTTCTCATGCACTGTAAAATAAAATTTCCTGAATTGCTCCTCAACATTTCTTTGCTTATCAATTGGCAAGAATTCTAACATGGAACATGTTGGAGTGCCAAAGTCACCAAACGTGTCGCCCGGCCTACTCTCAAGGAGATGTTTCACTTCTGCACCAATTACGCTGAACACTTGGTAAACAAGGGTGTTTTCAGTGTCTAGTTTTTGGATTATGTCCTTTACAGCAGTCATATTTTCCTGTAAAATTCTAAGAATGCAGTAGAGTGCTCTTTTTTTTACATCACTATCAATATGCGACCAAAGATCCTCACATTTCTTGCCTTTGGCATCATCACTAAGAAACATTCTGTAAACGGTCGCCACATGAATAATACATAATTCACGGCCTCTAGTACTGAGAACCACGGGCTAAATGACACAGTTGAGATGACTCTTTCTTCGATGCCACACAAAGCACAAAATGAGAAATATTTGCGTTTTAGTTCCCGTGCATAGTGAAACAGTGCACCAGAATGGACTACAAAGTCAATAGAATTCTTCATTAACTCTGAAGATTGTAAAGATGCTTTCAGCACACCATCTAGCAAATGGCAAGGATCTATACAGGGAAGCACTTCAGGTATCGATTTGACAGGTCATCACACAACATTTTCATATGCGTAGCTGAATTACTGCAAATACAAACAATATCCTCCAATCTTTGTTGAACTTGGTAAATACTTTTTGCAGCAGCATTCCAAGTGACACTGCGTTCCATGTTATCTAAACGTCTGGTGTCATGTTTTCACCACTATCCCAGATGCTTGTTGACAGCACTCTTTTCATATTTGGCTGTCACTACACCTTGCATTAAATGTTTAAAGCTTGGGGTGTTTGGCAATTCACCTACTATCAATACTGATTCGCTATAAATGGGGCTGATGTATCAAAGGGTTTCATCCATTCTCTGTCTGTGGGTAAATGTGATGGTACATATTGGGAAAGATTCTTATGAAACCAGTCATTTTACCTATCAGTGAAAGAATCAAATGTAGCCAAAATATCAAAATGATTTTGATATTTTCTGATTCTCTACAGTTTATAAAATATTTAAATAAGACCAAAAAACATGCGTCTAAACGCTGAATCTTTTGACCAAAGACCACAAAACTGAAAAAAAGCAAAAGGAAGAAGAAACAATATTGCGGTTGCAAAGGTGTTTTTTCAGTGTTTATATGTTTACACTGTGAGGGCTATTTTTCTTTCGGTGGGGTTTTATCAGCTAATATAGGTTTAAACCTAAAACAGGATAGCCTACCTATGAGTCTAAGAACAACAAACCAATGGTAGCAAAGTGTTTAATGAAGCCCAGGTTATTAACACAATGACGTTATCTCCTTTTCCATAAACATGTAGTGTAAGCTACATTTGCTTGCATGCCTAATTTAATTTAAAGGAATAATTGCAAAGCTCATAAACCATGAATTGTTTCAGGCTGCCCAAGATAGTTTAAGCAGTATAATCACCTGCCATCTTGCTTTACAATTTTTAATGTACAGATTGAGTTTACATTTTAGAATAGGAGCATAGCTAAGTGATGTATTCAGTGGGGGATAAGACCAATTTTCTTCTTTATGAGGAGAAAAATATGAATGCTACTGTGGAAAAGTCCCTCATATGGTGATGGACTTGTACCCCTGTCCTGAGTGCCCCAGCTGCAATTATGTCTGGATCCCTGGTGCTGAATTTTGTTGTCAGGGGCGTATGTGCTATAACATAGGCCTGTCTCACAGATTGCGGTGATTTTGGACCAGGAGGGTAACACAAAGTGCTGTCCTCACAGTGCTGAAAGGCTATACTGCCTTTGCCAGGAGTCAGCAGCACAAGTACCCCGGGGAAGCATACAGTGTAGTGATCAGTAGAGGTGAACAGGCCCGTCACTGGAGTGAGGCATACAGGCTCACTCACGTAACGTTCCGCTGTTGTGTGCTTAACTAACTCTTGGCATACACATGTAGTGTTGTGCAGGGCTTTTGTGTTACATGCATGGGCCGTATGTATGTGTGGTTGGGAATGGTACAATACATGGAAGATTCAGGGTTTCATTTTGGGAGCCCTAGGGCTGACAAGAGGAGCATGTGGAGGTAGAGGAATCTCCCCAGAAAGATTTGTGGATTACGGTATTCCTGTGAGCTGGGTGGGACACATTAGAGGAAGAGAGGGCCAGAAACTTGAGTATACTTTAAAGTGGACTTTTTGAATTCAGAGAGATGTCACTGGAAAGGAGCCTGGGCACATCTCAGGAAGGCGATGGGGCTGATAAGAGAATCATCAAGAGTAGGACTGAGGCCCTGGGGTAACTAAACATTTGATGCACATATCACTATGGCTGACATTTAGGTGTGAACCTCTAGTCACTCTCATGGCCTGTGTTGTGGAGCTTTCAGGTTTAGAGTCACTCCTGCTGTGACAAACTACTTTTTGGAGTAAGGGCAGGGCAGAGGAGAGGGTACTTCAAAGGTAATCAGACACCCAACATAAACTGCAAAGACTCAGACCCTATATCGTATTTGGTGTATGGAAAGGACTATAAGAAGATGGAGCCAAGAGCCCTCAAAACTGTCAACAGGCAAGCAGCTAGTTGGGCTGTATGAGGAGAAGCTCTGCAAGACTTCAGCCTGTGACCAGGGATGGAGGATAAGGCCAGCCAGTCTCCAAACTGGATGTGTGGGCGTCACCCAGGGAATCCAAGACCACATGCCACTAGAGCACCAGCTACTGCTTGCTTGCCAAGACCAGTGTCTTAACTTTATAAGTGCAGTTAGTGGGGGCGTGGCTTAAGCACCAAGACAAGATGGCGGCGGACCGTTGAGCTCCGTTCTCTCACGGAGCTTCTGACTTTTTTTATGGCCATATTGAGACCATGCCCAGCGCTCCCTAAGCTGGTCTCATGAAAATAAGTGCTGCAATGTACCTGATGGCTAACAAGAGCTCTTGAAATCTCATCCTTCCTATGCAGCAGCCGAGTTGAAGTTTCTCTTCAAACGCGAGCGGCCGCCATTTTATCGGCAAGCTGCTTGCTTCAGAACTCTATTCTTCAGGAAATGCCACTAAAGCTTGGGTGAGCCTGCTTTTTCCCTCCTCAACAATTTCTTCTTAAATTTGTCCTTTGTAGGGAATTAGCCTTTTTGAGCTAAAGTCACTATGTCCTTATGAATCCAGATAATACATGGACTTCCAATCCGAATACTAAACATTATGTATAGAGAGCATAAAGATCACTGAGAGACACAGATTATGCGAAAATGAATGGATTTTCCAAGAAACTGTCAGCAGACACCTTTCAGGTGTAAGCATTTAATATTGTCTTTGCAGCTGCAACTTCAATAGCCACCGAAATCTGCCAGATTCCCCATAGCTTAGCTAGGGGGCAGAGGGCTCCATCTATGTAGTGAGGAGGTAAACTGTGTGTGCTCTAGTCCAGCGGAGTGTATTATTCTGCTTGGGGAGAAAACAAACCTCTCTATAGAACCTCCAACATCCCCAACAGAGTCAGTATCACTGGAGAAAATTAAACAGGAGCACTGTACATCAAAATAGGTTACGGGGGACGTGGCTTAAGCGCCAAGACAAAATGGCGGTGGTCTGCTGTTCTCCGTACTCTCATGGAGCGTCTGGCTTACTATATGGCCGTATTGAGATTATACCTAGTGCTCCCTAAACTGGTCTCTCGAAGATAAGTGCTGCGGCATACCTACGGGCTAATGAGAGCTCTTGAAGTATCGTCCTTCTTATGCAGCAGCTGCGTTGGCAAGTCTCTTCAAACACGAGGGGCCTCCATTTTATTGGCACGTCACTCGCTTTAGTATTCTATTCTTGAGGAAATGTCATTAACTCTTGGTTGTATGTCTGCTGCATATAACTAATTGCCTTTCTTCTTAATTGAGCGTGTAATCTTTATGCAACAATACTGAACTTTCTCACATCAACTGCCTATTATATGGGCAGGCTTTCGTCTTCCAAAAAGCTTTCTCATCGACTGGTGCACACCTACAAGATGGCCAGCGACTCGCTCAGTTTTGCTAAAGCATCCTCCTCTGGCACTAAACCTAAAAGAATCAAAAATGATCCTCCATCTCCAATCCAGCCATCTTCTAATACAGTCTTGGATACAATCTTAGACGAACTGCATGCCCTTAAACCATTTATGAACACTACCAATGAAAAATTGCAACAGATTGAAGACCGTTGGATCACTATGGCAAGCAAAATGCTCGAAATGGAACAACGCGTGGGCCACCTTCAGGACATGGCTACCAAAATACCCATGCTGGAACAAGAAATTCAAAAACTCAAGTTTCAACTGAACACCTTGAAAATCGCAGTTAGAAGAAATATTCTTCACCTATATGGTCTACCAGAGAATATTGAATGTCCTGATCTTCTTTCCTTCCTGAAGAAATTTTTGCCTGATCTTCTTAACATACAGGCTTCTGCTCCTCTTAATATTCAGCGAGCACACTGCTTAGGTCATCCTCAACTTCAATCCACAGGACCTTGTGGTATTATAATGTTCTTTTTGGAATTCACTGATCTGATCCGTGTCTTGAAAACCGCCAGAGAAAAATGTTGTCTTGTTTGGTCTGGTCATAACATTTACATTTCTCAAGATATTTCCAACACAACTAATGCTAGATGCAAAGAGTTCTTAGCTCTCCGCCCTCAATTAAGATCTCTGAACATCCGTTATGGCATACTTCATCTGCGTCTCTGTAAAATTAGTCATGATGGTGTCTCTCGCTCGTTTGAAGATCAGACAAAACTTAAACTGTTCCTGCAAACCATCACTAAGACACCTATGGACCCAAATATGCAATGTCCTTAAAAATGTTAAATTGATTCTATTGCATGGCTTATCGTTTCTTGTTGTATTCTTTAACTCTGTTCCTCACTATGGGTTATATGGCCTAATTTTATCTAATCTATTCTTATTTTCTCTCTCTGTTGTTGTTCTTGCTTCTGGGTGCTGACATGCCTGGTCACCATTTCTCTTCCCTTTTACTCCAGATCTGGCTTTTTGTCCTTGATCTGTCTCTTTATTTACTTTTCTTCTCTCTCATTCCTTCGCTTCCTTGATTCTTTATTCCTCTCTCTTGCTCCTTTTTACTAGGCCTGGGCAATAAATTCCGTTCCGCTCGCGGAATTTGCGGAATTTGGGTAATTTCGCGTTCCACGGAGAACGCAAAATTGCCAAAAATTCCGCGATCCGCGGCTTCGCGGAATTTTTTGCTTGTTCGCGCTTTCAAAGTGCGTGTTCGCGAGATATTTCCCCCCGAGGACGCAAACAGCGTTCGCGAACAGGAAAAAAGCATCGCGAACGGGCGGAACAAGCAATTCGATGTTGAATCACTTAAGCATAAACGTCAGTGGGTGGGTCAGGTTGTTTTTTCTCCTGCTGTTGACCGAAAGGGTAGTACTGCCATTTTATGTCACAAATCCTTAAAAATTCAAATTCTATCACTGAATGTGATTCGAGTGGACGATGGGTATTACTTAATGACTCTATCCATAATAAATAGATCACTATTTATGGTCCAGTTAAATCTGATCCGGATTTCTGGCACAATAATCAACTAAAATTATCCTCCATTAATAATCCTAACATTATTGTTGCTGGCGATTTTAATGATTGGCTAGACCCTTTTTCCGATAGGAAATCGAAGTGTAAATTCAAACCAGATAAATAGCATAAAGCATTTCAATGCGCCATTGCCTCTCGTCCACACTATGATGTATGGAAAACTAGTAATCCTGATGCATATGAGTTCACATTTTATTCAAATGTACACCACACCATGTCTCGTATTGATTATATTTTGGTCTCAAAATATTTACTCCCTTCCATTCAATCCTCCGAGATTGGCTCCATTTTTATTTCTCATCATGCCCCTGTTATGTCCTCTTTTGATTTGTCTCTTGCTATTCCCAAACATGCTCGATGGAGATTCAACAACTCTTTATTATCTGACCAAAATTTTATGTTAGAAGCTACTTCCTTTATAAGAGAATTTTTTCAGTTTCATAAACCTAATGATACTTCCATCCATAACAACTGGGATGCTTTTAAAGCCTCTTTTAGAGCCTTAACCGTTGCTTATACTGCCAGAAGGAAGAAGCTGTTGACCTCCCAATATCTTTCCACCATAAATCATATTAAAATTATCGAACACACGTATTATACTTCTAAATCCCCCTCGCACCTTTGTGACCTTATTAAAGCTAAATCCACTCTGAACAAACTAGCTACCCTTGATGCATGCAATATCTTACTCAAAATAAAATCCAAATTTCATAGGGGACAGAATAAAGCCGGTAAAATGTTGGCTAATTATTTAAAAAGTCAAATCAAAAAGGAAAACGATTGGACCTATTTACAGTGGCCCTACTAATAAATTACTAAATTCTGATTTAGACATTGTTAATGCCTTTCAATCCTATTATAATTCATTATACATGGAGGATACCAATTCCTCTGAACACCATATCCAGTCATTTTTCATTGATCTTCCTTCGCCTCCATCCATGACTGACGCTATGGCTCTTTTTGAAAAGGACATAACCCTTCAGGAGATTTTTGATGCCATTATATCTCTGAAGAGAGCTAAAGCCCCCGGTTCTGATGGCTTCTCCATTGAACTCATTTCTTCTTTTTAATCTACTTTTGCACCACATTTACTTGAGATTTTCACCTCCTTCCTATTGAATTCTAAACCAGAGGGCTCCTTTTTAGATGCACTCATTGTAATTATTCCAAAACCTGGTACAGATCACACTTTGTGGCAAAACTATCGACCCATCTCATTAATAAATTATGATTGCAAAATTTTTGCAAAATCCTTGCCTCTAGATTGCACGATGTTATTCCTCATCTCATTAAACCTGATCAATCTGGTTTCATTAAGGGGAGGGTTACCTCAGATAATGCCAGAATGTTCTCCAATATTCTCACATTAGGGAGGAGGTATCCTGATCCTCTTGCTGCATTATCTCTTGATGCTGAAAAAGCATTTGACCGTATAAATTGGTAATTTATGTTCAAAACTCTACATTGGTTCGGTTTTAGCCCTAAATTAATTTCATTTAACAAACTATTATATTCAGAACCGCGGGTCTGTGTCTCTGTCAATTGATTCTCATCCCCTTATTTTTTTTTTGATAATCGATTTTATTGGCATTTGAGAAACAAACGAACAAAATGACAGCACACACTTAGCATGGTAAATCACCGATCTTCTTCCAACAGACAGTAAGAGTCAAGGCCCTGATAGGGGTAATCAGACAAGACATCCCGACTGAAAGGCAATACATTGGTGCATGAAAGTCAGAGCAAACAATTTAAAACAGTAAGTTCAGCCACTTGCCCCATATCTTGTGAAACTTCCCAGGACATCCCCGGGCCTCAAAGAGAGGTTCCTCCTGGGCCGCACACCAGTCCACCCCTCGGCGCCACTTTCGCAGGGTAGGGGGTTTAGCCTGAGCCCAGGCCGCCGCAATATCTCGCTTGGCCACAGCAATTGCAGTGCCCAGAAAGTGCTTGTCGGCTCTAGAGCCCTCCAATCCATCAAACACCCCCAGAAGAAGACGCAGGGGATCGTGGGGAACCTGCCAACCCAGGGTCCGTGTCAGCTCTGACTCTACTCCCGACCAGAACGGGGCAAGGCCCGGACACAACCAGACCATGTGGTAAAAGTCAGCCGGAGCTTGGCCACTTCGTGTGCAGTCCGGAGAGGGGCGCAGTCCCGCCGTATGCAGGCGCTCAGGGGTGAGGTAGGCCGTGTGAAGATAGTAAAGTTTAATGAGACGGAGTTTAGAGGAGGTCGTAAGGGTTTTAGGAGCCATGAGGGCGTCACGCCAGTCAGCCTTGTCTAGGGGACCCAACCATCCCTCCCAGCGGGTCCGCAGCAGGTCCAGGGTAGCGGGACTGTTGTTCACTAAGGATCGGTATATTCATGACACCCCTCCTCTTCCCAGGTTTCCCATCGTAACCTGTGCCTCCAACGGGCTAAACTCGGGCAGCGGTATGCCCGATGGGATGTGTATGGTGAGGGTGTGATGGAGTTGTAAATACCTATAAAATTTGGAGGTGTGAAGGGAATGGCGCTGCTGTAGATCCGAGAAGGCCCTTACGTGATCCCCCACCCAGACATCCCCAAGGAGTGAGATCCCCACGTAATCCCATTGCCGAAAACCTGCAAGGGTCGATGCTTCGCGCAGCCACGTGCCCTGCCACAGGGGTGTATGTTGAGTGAGTCGCTTGTCCCAGTACGTGTATCGCGGAGCGCCAGGCCACGAGGACCGCTCTAGTGCCTGTGGGATGGGAGCCCTGTATAAGTAGGCTTGGATTTGTGGGAAGTCCATGGTTTTAAGTTCAGTCCGATAGGCCGTGTCAGACCACCCCCCCAGAGAACCAGTCATGGATGACAAGGAGTCTGGTAGCCAAGTAGTATAGGTGAAGATTTGTCATACCCATGCCTCCATCAAAGGGCGGGATCCGACAGCGGGCTAGGGCGATACGTGGCCTCCCACCCCCCCACAGAAACCTTGTAATCACCCCGACGAAGTCTCGGAACCAACTACCCGGGCGATGCAAGGTGGTGTTCTGAAGGATGTAGAGGAAGCGGGGAAGAATCATCATTTTAAACAGTGCCCCTCTTCCAAGGGGGTTGATCGGTAGTGTTTGCCAGCGCTTGAGGTCGGTTTTGGCTTTCGTGACCAGGGGAGTAATATTAAGTGCCCATTCCAGCTCAGGGAGCAGAGTCACCCAGATCCCAAGGTACTTGAATGATTGTCTCCTGATAGGGATATTAGACTGCCAATCAAAGCAAGCCCTGGAAATATGGAGGAAGATCAGAGTGGACTTAGACGGATTGAGTCGCAGGCCTGAGACACTGTCGAAAGCTCGGAGCACCTCCAGGCAGCGGGGACCGGAGCAGTCCGGATCAGCCAAGAAAAGTAGGACATCGTCCGCGTATTGGGCGATTTTGTCCACTTGGTGGGGGGTCCCAGGACCATCCCCGGACTTGGGGGTCGTTAGTATGAGGCAGGCCAGAGGTTCCATCGCTAGCGCGAATAAAAGGGGTGAGAGGGGGCACCCCTGACGTGTGCCCCTCCGGATTGGAAATGCCTCCGAGAGGGCACCATTGGCTAGGACCATGGCTTTGGGGTTGGAATACAGGACCTGGATGAGGCGTCGGAACTGAGGGCTGAAACCCATTGCCACAAGGACGTCTTCTAGGTAGGTCCAGTCAACCGTATCAAAGGCCTTCTCAAAGTCATTAAGCAGCAGTGCCAGGTATGGTGTTAGGGTGTGGCGGTGAGCCAGGGCGAGATGGAGGCGCCGGATACAGTGCCGAATGCCGCGTGCCAGCATGAAGCCACATTGGTCCGGGTGGACCAGTTTGTGCAAAAGGGGGCGGAGCCGTTGGGCCAGGGCTGTGGCAAAGATCTTCATTTCAGTATTGATTAAAGAAATCGGACGGTAGTCCGCACAGGATGAGGAGGATGGCTGGGTCTTTGGGATGACCACGAAAGTGGCCACATCGGTCTCAGGGGGAAAGGAGCCCTCCTCGGCCACATGTTGGAAGAGATCTGCCAGATGGGGCACCAACAAATCTCTGTAAGCCACGTAGTACTCCTGCGGGAAGCCATCTGGCCCCGGTGTCTTCCCAGGATTCAACAAGGAAATGGCCCCTTGTATCTCCTCTAGTGTAAAGGGGAGGTTGAGGTCCGTCGATTCTGCCTGGGTAAGGCAGGGAAGCTGGACAGCCGTCTGCCCCAGCAAGTCAAACAGAGAGGCCCCGGGTGGGTGAGCAGAATACAGCTGGGCATAGTAGCTCGCAAAAGCCTGGGCAATTGCACGCGAGGTGCAGAGTTGGATTCCCGCGGCGTCACGGATTTTGGGGACGATTCTATTGGCCCTGGGGTAGGAAACCAAGTTATGGAGCAGCTTCCCATTCTTGTCCCCCCATCCGTAGACATGGGCCACAGAGGAGCGCCACAGCATCTTGGCTGAGTCAAGGGAAATCTGGCGGATTTCATCCCGGATTGCTGCCAGCTGTCGAGCATGATGGGCTTCCGCCGTATCTGCGAGGGTCAGTTCCAGCCGCGTGGCCTGCGCCTCAAGCTGGGTCAGGCGAACAGTCTGCGCCGCACGTTTCGCGTGTACTAGGCCTCTGGCTACGCCCCGTATGGTGGCCTTGCTGGCTTCCCAGAGTGTGCCCGGGGAGGGGACTGAACCTTGGTTAGTAAGGAAGTAATGTCGCAGCTCCACCGCAAGCGCATCCTTAATCTCTGTGTCTTGTAGGAACCACGCGTTCAGTCGCCAGACCGTCCGCGGCGCCTCCCAAGCATAGCAAAATGGCTGAATGGTCCGAAATTCCACGGGGGAGAATAGAAATGTTAGAGACATGTTGGCAGTCAGTGGCCGGCAGGAGGAGCAAGTTGATGCGGGAGTGAGTGTGGTGGGCCGCCGAGTTGTGGGTATATTTTTTCCCCCGGGGATTCCAAATCCTCCAGGTGTCACACAGACCAGGAGCAGCCGACCAATCCGACAGTTTTTTGGCGTGGGATAGGCGCAGTGGGGACGGTTCTCCAGACGCGTCAAGCATTAAAGTCGCCCCCGATTACTGTCTGACCTAGTGGCAGGGCAGAGATTGTAGCCTACCGGATAAGATCTCGTAGCGACCCTGTGTGTCAGTCATCACGCGAGTAGGAGTGAAGGGAAGGCCCCTCCGCAGTAATATTGCCACTCCCCGGGAGCCCCGTGTGCAGCCGGAATGCCGCACCCTGTCAAACCTGTATCTCGCTAGAAATGGGCAGTGGGTTCCCAGGAGGTGGGTCTCTTGGAATACGAGGACATCAGGTGCGTGGCGCTGGGCATATTTGAGGGCCGCTGCACGTTTGATGCGGTCCAAAAAAACATTTACGTTCCAAGACAGAACGTGGAGGGACCTACTGCTGGTCATCTGGGTCGCCTGTGAGGTGAAAGCAAGGCGGACCGGGGGGCCCCGTTTCCCGGGGGAGCAGTGGACCGTAATCAGGGCGGAAAGGTGTGGCATGTGCAAAGTGATATGTTGTCTGGCGATGGCGGTGCGATATGCAAATGTCGGGTTGTCGATGAGGAGATAAAGGTGTGGCCTATGCAAGGTGATGTACTGTCTGTCGATGGCGTTGCTATGTGTTAATGTCAGGCTGCCGAGAAAAAGAGAAAACATTGGCTCAAACGGAGCCAGAACAGAAGCAGGTCGGAGGACAATGGCCCTCCCCCTCCACCAACCCCCCCTAGTGCCCCCCACCCTATACTTCCAGAACCGAAGCATCTGTCGCCCTGGAAAGAAAAATAGGTTAACGATAACAAATAGCTAAGCTAAAACGTTTAGCAGGGCAGTTCGCGGCAATGATGGACCCCTCCATAGTGACGGATGTCATGATGTCATCAGCTAGTTGAAGTGCAAAGTATCGCAAGAGTTCTGCCTCAGTACTGGTCCGGTGGGCCTCCACAATCAGATCCCCGCATCATCACCAGATCTCAGGAGCGCGGGGCTTCTAGAAAGGTCGGAGTCTGACAAGGCGGGGCGCAATGTCCCAGGTGGATCCGGATCCCGGCTTAGATCATCCAATGAGTTGGTGCGGCTGTGATTGGCAAGAGCCGGGGGAGCCCCAGAGGAATTTGACAGCCGGGGCCCAAGGCCAGTCAACCTCGCTACTCCCCCCGCCGATCCCCCCTCCTGCGGGACCGGGTGTGTCTCCGTTGTGGCTTGGGAGGAGATGGATGTGTTTGTTGAGGATCCGACAGGGTAGGAGAGGAAACAGGGCGGGGTCGCAGAGGTCGCTCCTCAGTGAGCCAAGTCGAAGCAGCCTGCGGTGTGTCAAAAAAGATCGTCTTGCCCTGAAAGACGACTTGTAGACGGGCCGGGAAGAGGAGACCATATCGCAGTCCCAGAGTGCAGAGCTTTTGTTTGACGTCTGCATACGTGCAACGCTGAGCCTGCACCTCCCTCGTGTAGTCCGGAAAGAGCATAATGGTGTTATTTTGGTATTTCAGGGGATCCTTGGCCCGGGCCTCTCTAAGGATTGCGTCCCTGTCCCGGAAGTTAAGGATCCTGACAATGATGGGACGGGATGGGGCCCCGGGAGGAGGTTTAGGCACCAGGGAGCGGTGGGCTCGCTCAACTGCAAACCACATAGAGAGAGCCTCTTTGGGTATCCATGACTTCACCCATGTCTCCACGAAGGTGTCCGCTTGGCCCTGCTCAACACCCTCGGGGAAACCTATGAGGCGTAAGTTGTTTCGCCGCGAGCGATTTTCGGTATCCTCCGCATGGTGTGATTCTGCAGGCGGGTCACCTGGGTCTTCAGCTGTCCCAGCTTGTCCTCAACCGTAGAGAGGTGCAACTCCGCCTCCGAGATCCTTGCCGTGGCGTTACGAAGGTCCTGGCGGATAAGGGCCATGTCCACCCGGACCTCGCCAATCTTGCGCTCCACCGAGGCCTGGGTGGTACCGATAGCCTGTAGGATGGTCGAAAGGTCTCCCCCGGTGAGGGAGGATCCTCCAGATGCTCCTTCCGCTGGGTTCCGCTCAGCGGTGGTATACTGGTCTATTTTGGTTTGAGTCTGTGTAGCGGGTGTCTTTGGGGCATGGTCCCTACCCATCCTGGTCGTGGGCATAGGAGCTTGAATGTCCGGTCAGCAGGGAGGATACGGGCTCATGGGACAGGCGGCTCCCCGCGGGAGAGGCTCAGCACCCGAGCCGTCGATACTCAGGCCCGGGCACTGGACCCACCGACGCCCAAGCCCACCAGTGCCGGGGCACAGGCTAAAGCAAGTCCGGACACCCTGCCTCCGCCGCCCAAAATAGCGGCCGAGCCCCGGAGAGTGATGCTCTACCAAGTCCGGAAGGGCGCCACCAGACCGAAAGAAGGGGGGAGGACAACGGAGGGGGCCTGCCCCTCGGGCCCCCGCCACTCGATGGATGCAGCCGGTTCCGCCTCCCCCCATGAGTCCCCTGCAGAAGCGGGAGCGCCACCCAGGGCAGGGTCCCAGAGTCAGAAACCCAAGTTCAAGCGGCTGGGACTCGCAGGGCCCGAACAGGGCCCACCATGTGGAAGGCCGTGATGAGGTATCGGTGGGAAGGGCCCAATGTTAAGGACCCCACGCCGCTCGATGGGTGTGACCGATACTGCTTCCTCCGAACGAGAGTATTGGGTGTGCTGCAGGGGTCAGTGTCACAAGACAGGCCACGCGGGCCCTAGTGTCAGGGGCCCCCAGTGGTTTGGAGGGTGCTGCAGAGCCAGGGCCGTGAGGAGGGAACCGCAGAGGGGGTCCACACCCAGGACCCCACGCCGCTTGATAGGTGCAGCCGCTTCCGCCTCCCAGTAGGTGGTTTTCAGCACCTGGTGTGCCTCGGGGACAATATTGTAGATTTGGGGGGAGGTGGGGTGCGTGGGTGATGCTTAGGGCCCCCTCACGCAGGAAAGCAGGCACCCACCTATAATCCGGTCTGCCAACCACAGCTTGAAGAGCAGGCAATCTTTTAAATGCAGGAGGCCAATCGGCGGTGGGGCGGCCGGCCGCAGGCAGCGTCCATTCGGACCAGTCGCTGCAGGTAGGCCCCAGCCGTATGTCCCGGGGCACCGGCAAGGAGGCTTAGGAGGCCCGGCAGCCTCAGTAATAAACAGTGATCTGCTGGCATCCGATCATGCAGGGGGCCATACCCATAGCTCCAGGCAGATCGGCAGTCAGGCAGCGCCGCCCCGGGCAGGCCGAGCGCTCTAAAGAGGCCCCACAGGATTAGGCCGCACACCGGGGCACCGGCGGGAAGCCGCAGGTCGCACGTCCGCTGCTGTGGGAGGGGGCCGGAGCCCAAGGAACACGGCCGCAGCGGTAGCCCAGCCACAGACATGAAAATGGGCCCAGGCCCCCCCGCAGGTCGTCTCAGCATTTGCTTCAACTCAGTCCCCCGGGAGGGCCTCGGAGATCACCCGCACCGGGCTCCAAAGCCTGTAGGATCAGTCCCAGCCCACGGCAGCAGCCGGGCGGGGGTCCCAGGGCCCAGGCACAGGTCCAGGCACAGCGGAGGGGGGCACAGACACCAGGGCCCCGCCAGTCGAGTTCGCGGCCGATCCTCCAGCGGATATGCTCCTCAGCAGGGGTTCCCGCCTCTGGCGCCGCAGGCCCGATCAGCAGCAACGGAAGGCACAGCCGGGTGAGGAAAGGAAAGGTCACTCCCTAGAGCCGATGCGGGGTCCTCCGGCACTCGGCCCCCAGTGCGTCGGTCACTCAGCAGGGGAACAGGAGCACGGCGCTGGCGCCCCCGCCTCCAGCCAAGCGAGGCCGCCGCGCCAGGTGCCGTGAGAGGAGAGAGCTTCAGGGGACGGCCGCCGCCATCTCAGGCGTGGGGACGCCCAAGGCCAGAGTCGTAATCACCCTCGGCAGGCAGGTAAGACTGTGTCTGACCCCTCAATGTGTAGCGCTGATGGAGGTGGAGGCAGTGGTGATTGAGCAGCAGGCTGTAGAAGGGCTGATCGTGGCGCGGAAGACGGAGGGGTCCAGAGCACTCTTAGAGTGCGACCGCCATCTTGACGCGCCAAGCCACGCCCCCTCATCCCCTTATTTTAACTTATATATAGCAACGAGAGAAGGTCTCGAACCCTTCCTTGAACGTATTCACCGCAATTCCTTGATAACAGGTTTCCAACATAGAACCTACGTAACCAAATTATCTGCTTATGCAGATGATATTCTGGTCTACCTCTCGAATCCCTTAACTTCCCTACCTCCCTTTTTACAAGAGATTGATTTATATTCTAAAGTATTTGGTTATAAACTGAATTTCTCCAAAACTGAAATGTTACCTTTAAATTCCTTATGTTATCAATTTATGTTCTCTGACACTAGCTTTATGTGGTGTCCATCTAAGATTAAATACCTAGGTGTCTGGTTTTCATCTACCAATCCTCAAACCCTTACTCATAATTTTAGTGCATTAAAAATTATGATTTAAAACTTGCTCTCCTCCGGTCTCCTTTCCACTTATCCTGGTGGGGTAGATTGGATATTGTTAAAATTATGATTGTACCTCTTATTTTTTTTTGCTTTCTATGTTACCCTTCAAAATTCCCAATTACTATTTTAATCAAATTAACTGCCTCGGTACTAAATTTCTCTGGAATGATAAATCCACTCGTATTGCCTTATCCAAATTATATAAACCAAAAAAGAAATGGGGACGTACGATTTCCTAATTTTAAGCTACATCATGCTGCTTTTTTAATCAGACAAATTTATGCTTTACAAAGGCAATATCAAGACTCCCCTATACCCAGCTGTATTAATTTTGAACGCTCACTACTAAATGGATTTTCTTTTTTATGATCTTAGTTATATGTCCAATTGTCCTTTTATTTCCAAGCATCCTATCTTAAAATATTCCCAACATGTAATACATTCACTGTTCACTTCTGGCTCTAACTTTTATCAAGATTTCCTTGCCTCCTCTATTTGGTACAATAAATCCATTAGGTTTCGACATAAATCATTCTACTTCAACCACTGGAAAGAAAAGGATATCCTATACATTCATCAGCTAGTATCTAAAAATTCTGTTATATCCTTCAAAACATTGTAAAAGCGATATGATCTACCCTCCTCTTGCCTTTCCCAATCTTCCCAATTATCACAGGCACTTCAAGCATTTTTATTGGCCAAAAACATCCCTGCTGATTCTACTCCATTCTCTCCCTTGACTCCTGTTTACAACATCTCCTCCGATTCTAACCCTAAACCTGCTTTCATATATAAACTCTTATCCGCCCCTATCCCCGATAGAGTAAAATCCTCAATTGAAACAGCATGGGAACAAGACCTCTCGATGTCCCTCTCAAATCAACAATGGGATAAATTATCGCATAACATTTTTACTACCTCCAAAGCTGCCAATATCACTCGATCCCTATTTTTTCTATACAATAGAGTTGTTCGTACACCTGTTTTTATTCATAAACTCAATCCTTCCACTTCTCTTTGCTTTTCATGTGTTTCCTCTAATGGCACATTACTTCACTTAATATATTACTGCCCTAAGGTTTTTAATCTTTGAAAATCCGTTTGGTCTAAGTGTTCGAAGATATTTAATTTCTATATCCCTCTATCAATTCAAAATGTTTTTCTTGGATCCATGTCTGTTGATTTCCAGGTTACCTCCTCAAAGTTGAGGTTATTTGATATTTTTATTGCTCTTGCTTTCAAAGTTATTCTTACTTGCTGGAAAGATAACTCTAAAATATGTATGTTAACATGATGGAATTTTATTTGCATTGAACATAGAATATCTACCGTTTCATTTTTACTGTTATCCCAGAAAATCAAGTCTAATCTACTCTGGTTACCTTTTACTACTTTTCTATCTTCACACTCATCTTTACCCTAATTCCTATTTGCCTTTTCCTTCTCTTTCTTTCCTCTGCTTCTATTTCTTTCCTTTCCCCTCTTTCTTTCTTTTCTCTATAAAAAATAATGGTTATTAAGATTGGTACTATATTCCCTTCTTTACTTATCTTATAGTATAAAATTGTATTTTATAGTTTTATTCCGTAGCAGTATCATATTTATCAAAGTATATTTATGACATGCGTTTTTACAATGTTATCCTTCCTTTTTTTGCTACCTGTAATCTTTGTATTCTCTTTTAACCTCAATAAAAATTATTTAAATAGATAAGTGCAGTTAGTGATAGCAATGGACTTACTTTAGCGTGAGGTGCCTGTCTCTCCCTAAACCCCTACTTTGCCATCCTAAACCCCTCCTTACTACTTCCTAAACCCCACTAATATAGTAGCAGATATTCTCTATTTTCCAGCCACTCCTATGATCCTCACACATTTACAAATATGTAATAAACGTACGTGTGAGGATCTCCCCATAAAAATATAGGAAAGGTGGAAGTGAAGATTTCCATCGGTATGTTTGTGAATTGTGTTTTGGAGTAAATAGTACTATAATAGTATGTACTGCAAATTACAGTTTGTGAATGAGGCCCATAATATTCAAAGTGGTTGCATGTTTTTTCTCACTTTACAATGCAAATAATACGTAGATTACAGCAGACTGCATTTCCAATTTAAATATGTATCCTGATGTGGTGATATGACAGTTGGTACGGGATGGCCTGGTTCACATTAACCTAGTAAAAGAGCTGAGAGGGTTAAAGTGGCTGCTGCACTGTTATGCTATATGGTTGCTGTGGGGTGGCCCCCTTTATATAAAACTATTAAAGGACCTCAGTGAGTTAAGGTGGCTGCTGCAGTATTAAGTGACATGATCGCTGTGAGATGGTCTGACTGAGATTTAGACAGTAAGGACGCTCAGTGTGTTAAGGTGGCTGCTACAGTATTATGCAATTTGGTTGATTTGAAGTGGCATGCTGATATTAATCTTACATGGATTCTCTGTGTGTGAAGGTGGGTGCTAGAAAAACTTCCAAGCATGCATGTGGCACAGATCTAAAGGCCAATGGTTTGACTAGTGTCATGTTTCTTGTAAGTCAATAAAATGGTAATTTGGTGGCAGCATCTGTTATCCACATAGTACAGAACTGCAAAAGAGTGGTATGGTGTACTGTGTGAAAAGTGTATTACTAAGAGCTGTGACATTGCCTTTTACAGTAGTGCTGTGAAAATGTTGTTGCTATGGTAGAGATATTTTTTCATAGTTGTTATAACTTTATTTCGAATGCTGCATTTGTGTAATTTTCAGTGCCAGGGTTTTTTAAGGTTTAATGGTTGGGGAAAACGCACTGCATTACACTCAAAGGCTTAAGCTCATTCTGTAAAAGGTGTTGGGCCTGGTTCACAAAGGTAGCTTACACTTTTGAGTTAGTATACTATTTTTGACTATTCACAAAATCCAAGTATATATAACTACAAAAAAAAGTTGTACGTTCAGTACCACACATTGCCAACCACTGATACAGCAACACCCTTCCATATAATAAAATAGAGGTAGGGAATTAAAATAAAACCCCATGGCAAATAATGGTAAATTCAATAAAATAAAATAGTTAAAACCTATGTTTCCTTTAGACTGCGTGACTGCACGCCTGTCTGCCTTCAGCCTTGCTCCTTGTAGTGCTCAGGCCCTCTTTGGGAGCGCGCTCACTCTTCCCAGGACAAAATCAGATAACAAAAGGGATGTTCTGTTAATGCCAACCCCTTGTTTTTTTAAAAGATAAGGCAGGAGTGAAAGCTCCTCTTTTTCTTTTTGTGTGTGGCAGGCAGCACTGCAGGAGATGGTTAATTCTGACATTGGAGATATCTTAGCTGAAGTGGAAGGGCGGAGAGTCTCTAGTGCTGTGAGGCCGAGGGAGGAACAGAGAGCTGAAAAAGAAATCAGCCTTCTTGCCACGATGTCTGCTGCTTGAAAGAAATGTAAATGTACGCATTTGGTTAATCTGTAAGTGGAAAGGCTGCTAGGATGCTGGTACTGGCTTTGACGGGATCAATTGAAGAATATTCCTTTTGAGTGATATTGTAAGCTCACCTGATGAGCTGTGGAGTGAGTACTTTTAATGGACTGTTATAAAAAAAAAATTGCACTAAGTACAGTCTGCATATCACTCAGAGCTACATTTTTTTAATATCCTGTGTATAATGCGAGTTTAAAATAATGAAGTGCACATTCACAGTGCATTCTGTCTCCAGCTGGGACCTATAACACTATTCCCCACTGCACCAACCAGAATTCAATTATTTGCTCTCTGGGTACACACTTAAGTGTATCTGCAGTGGTCACATTAACCGATAGAGGTTTCACTGGTTAGTTTAACTTGCATTTATTTTTTTATGTAAAGTGTGAGCTATTTTATATGCAGTTACTTGAAGGTAGTATACCAACAAAATATAATATTTTGTTCTTTTTAGCTACACTTTTGATCCCGCCCCCTGCTGCTCACTGACCCAGCTGTTTTGGGCCAGTTGGATGGTCATCTGGGCCGGTTTTTACTGTTGAGTTCCCTGAATTAAACAGATTTTGCCTGCAGCAAGCTCAAATCTATGCAGCCTTCCATACCTTGAAAAACACTTATAAGGCATGCCTTCACAAGTTCAAAAGTGCCACAATTTGCCCTCATGGACCACTTTTTAGGTATTGCCTACAATGTACAAGCGCTGTCAGTGAAAGGTATTGTAAATAAACATGAGCTTAAAAACGGGCTTAGAGCCCACCCATTACTTACCAATACTTACTATTGGTTGGCTTCCACATCACTCTTGTTTCCTTGATTCTTACTGGTCACCTCCTGTTTCCTGCTGGACCTATTTTTTGTCCCAGTCCAGCCCTGTACTTGCCCAGTCCTCATTATATATTTATTGAGTTTCTCTCTTTCAAGGGAAATCCCAGTTCTGAAGTTGAAAATCCCTACACTGAAGAGGCTAGTTTGAGTAGCAAAACTGTGAATTGAATTGCAGGAGCTGGTTTCTTCATAGCAGAACCAACCTTGTAGTGACTCTGTACTGTTTGGGTTTAAGTACAGAGGCAGATTTACTACATTTTGACACCAAGTTGCTGCACTTCACTGAATCAAAGGATGAGAGAAAAAAACATGCCATACCTACTAAGATATGGCATAATTTTTCTCTTCGCCCCAGAGCTGACTCAATTTAGACTCCCATATGCCAACACACACACCCTTCCAACACAAAGCAAGGGCCTGTGCATTCTGTCAAGCATATGTTTTGTACTGGAAGTCAGCAATTCCAGGACAAAAACTATGGTTCATTGCTTTTCTCACTTAGTATGAATACTGTACAGTGTAACACACATGCAAAGTTTACAAAATGTGGAGACTTTTAATAGTTGCTCCACTGTCATGCCTGCCTCAAGGAGGTGTAATATTTTGGCTCAAATCCCTGTCTACACATTAGTAGATAGGGATTTTCCTCTAACCTATCAGTGGTTGCATGGGAATGCCTGTGTACCACCCATGGTACATTCTCCATGGCGCAAAGTAGTGCAAAGTGGAGCATAGCTCTAATTTGTGTTACTTTCGGTAACTTCCCAATTCATATTATGATTTGCATTGGAATGTAAATCCCACCACAACACGTTGCACAGTGTTTGCGTAAATTTTGTGGTGCAATTCCAGTGCATTGTTAGTAAATCTGGACCAGAATCTTTCAAATGGTATATGTCAATATTATCAGGATTATTTGAATTCTTACGGCAAGATAATGGAAGATTACCTATGCAGAGCATATGTTGCTTTACTGTGTTAAATTAGAAGGCATTGAGAAAGCCATAAAGAAGGCCCTCCTAAAGCATGAGAGAAAAATGGTCTGTGCCTGTCATTGCGCATGCTAGATTTATATAGACATGTTCCAGGTTTTTAGGAAGGTCTAAAGCCTCTCCACCAGCTATCTTTTATTTATGGTTCTTGCAGAGTGATAAATCATTGTCTCAAATATTTACAGACACCTTAGATTTAAGAGGTGACTGAAAATATAGCTGTGCCAATTCTCCTAATAGCACCTTACCGTTTTTATCTAAATACTATGTCAATGTTCACATGCTCTGCAGCACCTCATACTTATGTAAAGCGATGCTCATAGCACCATCTTTGAATCAATTATTTGAGCTTCATGCACCTTACACAACATCTTCCATATCGGCCGCACTAAAACCGACAACCTATTCAACATGTAGTCCAAAAGGGTGCCCAGAATCACAAAGCAAATCATAATATATTAAAGCTTTGTCCAGAGTATTAAGCACTTTGTAAATAAAAGAGAACCAAACAACTACATCAGCATTCCTCTTCTATAGCTATCACAAGTGATGAGGTGTGGATGATGGTCTTTCAGTGGTTGCAACAATGGGGTGACCTGGATCTGACCAATACCGCCTGCCACATTTCCTTGTGAGGATTGTAGGGGTTAGGCTAGTGTATCTTGGGTGTTAGCGAGTGCCTCCCTGTTCTGTGTTCTATACATGTGATTTTAGTCAGTGGTGTGGCAATGTTACCTCTGATGGTGCAAAGGCACCAGGGTCAAGACGTGAGAGAGGGCCAGTCCGCTCTGCACTGGCTGCAGTTTATTTAACAGGCTTTTGTTAAGAATTGTTTGGAGTGCTGCCTTGGGATTAGATCTGTGCAGTCTCTTCCTCAGGAAGGGGCTCAGGAAAAGTCATAGTCACAGAGGGAGACAGGTTCCAAGCAGGTACTAGTAAACCCAAAATGGATGCTACACTGGAGCAAAGGTCAGATGTTATATTCAATAATTTTGTGCACAGGGCTCGTCATGAGGTAGAAAAGAAAAGAGGACAAAGAGACAGGGTGGAAGGTGATAAATGCAGTGAGAAGGCATCAGAAATTAAGAAAAACAGAAGGGCTGAACATGAAAGAGATGCCTAGAAAAAGGTTGAGTGGCGGAGAGCAGCTATGGAAGTGAGATGATAAGGAGAGAAGGAAAGGATGAACATAGAAAAGTAAGTGAGAATGGGATATGAAGTAGAGAGAATTTAGAAAGGAGAGACATCATGAGAAAACGGACAAAGGGGATAAAAAAGACAGAATGCAAAGTAAGATTGGAGGGTAGAGAAATGGAAAATGAAGATATGAACAGGGAACGGAAAGATAGAAAAGGTAAATGATAGTAAAGGAGAACTAGAATGAAGGAAAGAAATAACACACAGAAAGTTGGAGAGTTAAGAAGTAGATTTGGAGGAGAGAGTGTAGGAGAGGGGAGATTTAAAAGTATAGAGAAAAGGGGGCATGTGTGAAGAGGGTGAGTGTTGGAAATGAGATAGTGAGATAGAAAAAAGAAGAATTGAAGAAGCAAGAAATGGAGAGGAAAGGAAATAAACGGGAATGAAATGTAGCAAGGAGAGGAAAAGAAGAGGGAAAGAAAGAAGAAAGGCAAAAAGATAAGAGCAAACAAAAGGGGTAGGAAGACAAAGCAGGGACAAACAAGGTGGTGGAGACTGTGAGGCTCACTTGGTTTTCTGCAGGGGTGAAATGCAGGAAATCGATGCTATATCCCAACTTCCCTCACCCACCTCCTTCGCCCAACAAGGTCAAAACAAAAGAGGGAAGGCGGGGAAGGAGGGGAGACAAAACAAGGAAGGGGTAGAATCCACCGAATTGTCCTTTGGGGTGTCGCCAAGGCTCCTAATGGAAAAGACACAAAGGTAATTACGTTGTAAACAGACTAGCAGCTTGCCATCTATATCCACTATTCTGGTGTTTACCTGTTGAATGATGCACTATTCATTTGTAGAAAACGTTCTCAACTAGGACGTAGGACACACATTCAAGACATCTAAAAGGTAAATACAGATTTATAATATAGTTAAGGACTGCAAGAGTTTAGCCACAAACAAGGATGTAATATAATGCATACCAACCTAATCAGGAATCCATTCGGAGATCACATGACCCTTAGGAAAAATCATCTGTTTTGCCTGAAAATGGGAAGAACCAAAAACTCATTTCCCTAGTTAGGCGAAAACGAGGAAAAAAAGTATGGCAAAAAGTGCCGGGTCAAACTATGAAAAACAAAGTGAACCTAATACAGTCTTTTTATATATAAGCAAGAAAAGACTGAAGGACACCAGGAGAGAACTGAAAGCACACACCTACACAACCAAGGAGCACAGCCAGTATATAGGTATGAGAGTGCTGCCTAAGTAGTAAGCGTATGCCCCAAAACGATGAACCAGCAAGTCATTTAGGAACCTTTCTTGTTCCTTTGTACAAAAACAAACTGTTGAGGAACAAAGAGTTAACTCGGCAGCACAATCCAAGGAAACAATGTTGCCAGCCGGCAAGGGAGCTCCGAGAATACTCGAAGCCCCGGAAGAGTATCCGGCAACCCGTAAATGCCCAGAACACAAGGGATGCCCGAGGAGAAGTCAGGAGCGCCTATCCTCCTCAACAAGAAATTCAGGAATACACAGGTAAGGTCCCGAGAAGGCAACAAACTGGACGGGAGGCCTAGCGGGGTCCGTGAAGGAACGTGAAGCACGTTACCCTTGCGGACCCCTCCTTTTAACCTAGGCAGGCGCCGCCTCCACCAGCTGACCGGAGTCAGTGGGCGGGGCTCTCTGCGGTGGACGCAGGCGGGGCTAAGAGCGGCAGCGCTGACTGTAAAGCCCGACAGAGACAAGGAGAGGAATGAGATGAGTTACAGAGAAGAATAGTCAAGATATAGATTTAATGGAGTAAGGGTGGAATGAGAGAGAACAGGGAGATTAGAGGAAGGTTGGGGGAGGAAGAAGGGTAGGACATAGATTGAGGAGAGAGAGGAGTCAGAGGGCCTGATTCACAAAGGTACACTTGCACATTTATTTAAGTTTACAGTTGTTTTGGAATTCACAAGGCTGCATTTTCATAGTACAAGTGTGGAGACGCCACAGTCAGGGTGGAGATCTCTGCACATAAAATATAGGTATGTAGTATCTTTTTATGTGCACAGTCCTCCACCCTCACTGCAGACTCCCCACACTCATAAACTTACTATTGGAATGCAGTTTTGTGAATTCCAAAACAAACATAAACTTACCCAAAGGTGTAAGTTTACCTTTGTGAATTAGGCCAAGGATGGGGACGACGTAGAGGAGAGCGGAAAGAGAGAAAGAAAAGTGAGGAGCGTAAGAAGCAAAGAGAAGATAAAAACTAAAAAAGTGATGAAGGAGAAAAAGATAGGATAGAGAGATATAGTTGAAGTGGAGAAGGGTGACTAAAGGTGCGAGGAAGTCATAAGAGAGGCAAGGAGAGCGAAGGTATAGGAATGCTAGAATGATTAAGGCACAAGATGAAATGGCACCACTGTCCAGGGATGAAAGGAGCCCAATGCATCCTGGTAATCAGTGCCTTTAATACCAACCCAGAGGCAAGAGGGTCAATTTTTTTCTGGTTTGCCTTAGGGACCCACTGCACCCTTGCTATACCACTGAATTTGATAGCTTGCAAACTTGATATACTTATATATTAACCGCGGCGGCAATTCCGCGGCGGTGCGGCCGTTTAGCGGAGTGGGCGGGGCCGCGTCGGCCAACGGACGTGCGCAGCACTACGGAGGTAGTGCTCGCGATGGCCGTTGGCCGACGAACGCAGCGAAGGGGTTAAGTTGTTGCTTGTCTTCAGTGGACGGCATTCGTTGAAGTGCACAGTGCACCCTTATAGCCGTATATAGAGGAAAAAATGTAGGGGGAACATTGGTGGAAACTATAAATAAATATAATTTAATGTTAAAAAAATATAAAGTTAGTACATATAAATTTTTAATTGTAAAAGCGCAAGTTACCTTTGCGAATCATGCCCATTGTGTTGAGCTCAAGTCAGAGAGTCAATTTTTGGAAGGTTCACTGGTGGGGTTGAAAAGGCTCAGACAGTTTTTTATATGTTAGTGTCCATACACCATTCTGCCTGCAACTTGTTACTGTTCAATTTTAAGGTCGCGTTTAGTATTAAGGTAAAACTATGCTTATGCACTGAATAGCGGACCTGGAGAACAGGGGAGAATATCATTTATCCAGATGAGACAACTAGATTCATTGGAATTTACATCATGTAGCAATTGTGCTTTAAATTGAGCAAATGAATGTGGAAACTGGGATGCTTAGGGGCATATTTATCATTATGTGACAGCTCAGCAAGCCACCTTGCTGTTCTGCATGTGTGACAAGGAAAGGGCAGGAATGTGATGTATTTAACATAATATGGTGCATTCCTGCCTTTCCTAGCGCTGGCGCAAAATGTGCTGCCTAGCACCAACACAGGCACCCCTGCACCATGGTGCAAGGGTGCCTGCGTTACAAGGAGGTTTGTTTTTGTGCAGCAAGGGGCATCTTCCTGCACAAAAACAATCCCCTGAGGCATTTTCTTCTTTCTATGTGTACTGCACTATGCAGCACAAGTAGAAAGAGGAAAAAACGAGGAGAAGTAAAAAGAATTCTCCTTGTTACGCCTCACCTGGGGAGGCGTAGCAGTTATGGTGCATTCCCAGGTCTACTACTTATGCTAAATCTGTGAATGCGTCAAAATCAATAGTTGTTGCGTGGGAACACCCACACATCAACAATGGGATGCCTCCCTGGGGCAGAGTAATGCAACGCAGCGATTTGCGTTGCGTTGTGTTACACTGGATTTATCAAGCCACTCAGGGCATCACACTTGCACCCCATTGCATGGTGCAAAAGTGACTCAACGCTTTGATAAATATGGCACGTGGTGTTTTGCGTGGTAGGCACATAATGAAACAGGCAAAGTGGATTTTTCTATACATACTGGGTTGGATCATGAACTTTGAAATCTGCTGTGGAATTCATAGTAATTTCCATACTGTGGAATCAAGGAAGTGAAGAACCTGGCAGTACTTCTTAATGTATGGTGAGTCATAAACCTTTTGGTTATTTAATACAAGCGATAGAATAGAAACTGATTTGTAAATGGTGCTTTTCATGCTAGGGATCAGTGCAAAACATACATAACAATGGATATGTACAAGGACAGCACAAAATCTGGAGGGGTTTTGTGTTTCAAATTCCGATGCAATGTGGAGACTAGCATCATGGCAGTATCTGTGAACTACTGGATAATTAGTGTCTGAGGCTGATAATGAAAGTAATATGTGGACTTCACATTTCAAGCACTCAGATATGTATTGCAGGCACCTTGAGGAATAATAGCATCTTCTCTGTTGGAGTTTTTTTGTGTTGTATTATTGGAACAGTGAGAAGCAAGATATCCTGCCATAATATTTAACATTTATTTAATTTATCTCGGCGTAGTATTTCAATTGTTTGCCATTTCTATTGGGGCACGCTGCATCTGATAAACATTGATTCTCATGCATTAGACATATTTGCTTGCTCTGTGGCTTGTTTTTGCATTAGGCAGAAAATGTTCTGCTATGCAAATACAGTAGTTACCTCTTTGGAGAAAATATGTTTTTGGGTTTCCTGGCTGGTCTGTAATTGTTTCACTAATTCCCGTCAGAACTGCCTGCAAAACTGTTGACTTGACGGAACAATTTCCTTTTTTTAGTTTCAAGAAGAAAACCCCCAAAATAAAAAAATAAAATGCTCCCTCGCCATAGAAGTCCTCTCCCATGGCGAAGGGAGAATTTAGCAGTTTTCAGTGCCCTGTACCACCGTGGTTTTCCTGTCCCATCTAAATTAGGTGGTTATAATTACAGGTCTGCCTCTGACGGCCCTTTCTGCACAGGGTCGTTAGAGGGGTTTCATCATGGCAGAGAGGAAGTAGTCTCCGCCATGACTAAACCTATGGTATGCCCCATATGAATTTGGCAGGCAGACCATTCTCTTGGCGGCATGTATATTCCATGACTGTTTCGACTGAGTATCCATACCGCTAAAATATATATTAGGCCCTGAGATGTGGCGAAGTAGGTATGCTTGTGCTGTTCTAAAAGCCCCCTCTGATTTATGTGCCTTTAAGTACATTGTGTGAACACTGAGGGGGATATTCACAAGAACGTGTGTCAACTATCGCCAAAATCACTTAACGCAGCTGTCCACATGGCAGTCTAACGCGGGAAAATAACACCGTGTCGACGTGGTATTCCCAACACGGCGGTAACATGCGATAGTCCCCCGATAACGCGGAAAATTACCGCGAAGAACTCACCGGGACGGCGATAAAAATCCAAAGCCGAACGTGAAAAAAGTTGCGATGGGCCCAATCCCGATAAGACAATCATCGAAAAGCAGCACCAAGCCTGCAAATCCCACAAGTCAGGCGGGAAAAATCACCATAAAAGCAGAAAAAAAAAACACACAAACAAAAAACAAACCACAGCAAAGCACAATGGAGGCAGCCGGAGCAGGTACCGAGGACGGCCAGAACCCCACAAGCCCCACGGAGGCCCAGCCTGGGACCCCGGGGACAGGGAAGGGCAAGGACAAGAAGAAGAGGAAGACGAAGTTCAGTCCGCAGGAAAACAGGATCCTGATTACAGAGGTGATAGAACACCATCAACAACTGTTCGTCACCTCCACTGTGCCATTGGCAACCAAAAATGCAACATGGCAGTCCATCCTGGACAAGGTGAAGGCAGTAGGAGTGCTGAAGAGGACAATGGAAGAGCTCAAGAGGCGCTGGAATGATGTCAAGTGCAAGACCAAGCAGAAACTCGCCAACAACCAGAAGGCAGCAATGCAGACTGGAGGTGGGAGTCCAGCGCCACAGGAGGAGCTGCATGACATGGAGGAAATGGTCTCCACAGTCATCAGTGGGGAGATGGTGGCAGGAGTTGGGGGACCGGACACTGCTCAACATGACCGGACACAACAGCAACGGGGTGAGTAACCATCAGGGACTGGGGGGATGGGGGGAGATGGGCACAATGGCACACATGCACAATCAAGAATAGCACACTGCACACCCACAATGACTCTGGGTCATGCCCCTGATCTCCTTGGCATACTGCAGCACACATAGCAACAGCAAGTGGGCCCCCGTCCACAATGTGCACAGAGGGGGCACTCCCCACACATCACTGATCTCACAACAAACCCATGCACATGTGCCGAACCCAGCAAAGCGGCGTGTCAGTGAGCCACACTGACAATACAAGTGACACTGCATGACGAATAGCATGGCTGCAGTCAATATATCATGACATGTTGCACGCCACAACACTGAGGTGGCTGAGTGTGTACCACAGCCGTAAAGGAGCAGGTCAAACTCTGACACATCCACCTGCCCAAACAACACCTGACCTGAACAACACACCTGCGGACAAACCATGCCCCCCAGTCCCAAATACCACCAAGAGCCCAATCTACCCAAGTATGCAACATCTCAGCACTGCAGAAGCACAGAAGTCAAGGCACACCGCCTGAAAGCAATATGGGCCAGCTACATCAGAGCTGCAGGGGCGACTCCCCCAAAATGCAGCACACACACATAATATGCAGAGCACATCAACATTGACAACAATGTGGTATGAACTGCAACACGTTCACAACAGAACAGAGGACCCAAGTGGTGCCGCTTGTGTGTAGAAACTGGCCACTCACAACTGGCATAGCAGGGAAACGTGATATGAAAATGTACTAGTACAAACACACATCCATGATGTTGTCGAAATGTTCACTGTCCCGCATACAATAGGCATCTCCTCCCAAACAGTCACAATGTACATTGTCATGCAGACTGAATGTAAATTTGTACAATGCGTCAACATACATGTGAACACAATGTTAAACTGCATCTACCATTCACATTGCAGAGGGAGAACCAACACCTCCTGCAGAGCAGACCCAACCTCTCTTCACTGATGACGAAGAGGACCACACCAGCAGCAACCCCGACGCCCTCCAACAGCTCATGGATGCCCTCAGGACCCCACTCTCAGGAGCAGGGCAGCCCAGCTGCATCGTGGAAACCCCACCCCCTGCACAGACCACACAGCAGGAAGCACCTAACACCACGGCCAACTCCCAGGACCCCCACGACCAACACATGGCCTTCCAACGCTGTGTGTTGGAGTGCCAGGAGAAGGTGACTGATCAGATGCGGGTGGGGTTCGACTGCATGGTAGCCAGACTTGATGCCATACATGGGTGTCTGATTCCCATCAGGGACTACTTCCAGTCCCTAACGGACACCCACAGTCCGCTCCATGCTCTCCAGCGATCCATGGCTGACATCGCTGGAGTCATGATACTGAGACAAGAACAACTGTCCAGTCAGGGTGGCTCCAGCAATGTCTGCCGGGAGTTGGGACAGATGCGGGGGCTCATGAAGACCATGGTGCGGATAACGGCAGACAGGATGGCTGCCATGGCTGCACACCAGCGGGATGTGGCTGGGGCCTTCAATGCCCTGCAGCACATCGTCATGGCATTGCTGCCTCAAGGCCTTGCTCCGATGAGTGCTGCTGCAGCTTCTTCATCCACATCTGCGCCCCCTGATGTGTCAGTGCCTCACAGTGTGGCAGGCAATCCACCACCAGCCACCTGTGAGGCACATGTGCCATCAGAGGACGAAGATGCGGGTGAACCAACCTTACTGGTGAGGAGGAGGCAGTAGCATTCATCTCTGCAAGATGGCGGGTTTCGGCTTGGTCCTGTCCTTTGCATCATCACCTTCCACTGTCCCCCGATGCACTCTACGACACCCACCTTGGACCTCGACATGGACTGCCATCTCCTGTTTGGTTACCAATGACACAGCGATCAGGCTGCGGACTGAACTCTTCCCCTTCCGATGTACTTGTCATTCCCTGAAGGACTCTGGCTGGCCCTCCACGGGCCAATAATGTGAAGTGGGGTTTGCATGGCCCTGTACTGCTCCAGCTGCAACACTCCACTGGATGTGAATTAAACATTCAGAATCGCACAGATGTGTCATGCCTTTGATCATTCACGTATGTGAGTATGGTTGAATGTAGGGTGAGAGATTCCCCCTGATGTTCATGGTGGTCATGTCGTGGAACTTGAGTGACAGGGTGCAACAGTGCCGATTGCGGTCCGGGTGGCGTAGTCACTACAACAGGGACACACGCATCAGTTACTTCCATATCCAGCCCAGAACTGGGGCATGCCCAGATCCCCGGGGTCATTTTTCCCACCCCTACGCTGCCCTGCCATACGCCAGGCCAGGCCACTCCGCTTACGCTTACAGGGGGGGACGACAACGCTAAATGTCCAAGGTCGTCCATGTAGTGATCTGCTGATCACTGGTCTAGTCGTCAGCATGCCACAGCCACTCCCTGAGGGCTCGTTCAGACACACACTGCACCCATCCAGCACAGGCGTCACAGGAAATGTGACCCTGCCAATCAAGTGGGCCTAGCACGTCACATACCCCACTGCCGGTGTGGTAGTCCGGAGAGGGGTCCGGGGAGGGGGGTGGGGGTCCTGGGTGTGGTGGCGGTGGGTGTTGTGGCCCTCTTGGGACTCCGAGCTGCATGATCAGTAGCTCCATGGCATCTGTTGTTCTTCAGGTGTGGCTCTGGTCTGGGCTCCCTCTCATGGTGCAGGTTGTTGTCCGACTTAACACCAGGAAGGAGCAGGTGTTAAATCCCTGCTGCTAACGCGCCTTATCACATGTTTTGTGGTCTTATCGCCGATCTGGCTGGTCGTTGGGAATGTTGCGATGTGGTGTTTCCGCTGGATTTTGCACGGGAACGCCTACTCTGCATCTCATTAGCGTTAGTTGCCGGTGTCATCCGTGGCGATGTTTTTTGCGGCTGCTATCGCAGGGAAACTGGTGATATCGGCTGTTAGCACCAGCTTGTGAATGGTGCGATGAATTTATCACCACTTTGGCTGCGACGAAGTGCCGCTAACTCGGCGATAGGTCCTTGAGAATATGCCCCTGACATTTTAAGCATATGGAGTTAATGATATAAGTAGTGAATCATACCAACCGTTTGCTCTTCCTCATTATTTTTATTTGGCATGCATTAATCGCAAGATTAGTAGAATTCCTTATTATATGCAAAGATCCAATTATTATAATGCATGTACATTATTTTAGAGATTTTGGATGAAGGTCTTGCTAGTGGTTTGCGCTTTATTGTGGTGACAGGATCAAGAAAGAGCATGGGTAATTGTCTGTGTTTCCTTAAATGTTATTTTTCATGTGATCATGGCTGCTTTATTAATCTTTTATGCATAATAATGGTGCTTTTTTGATTCTGAAAAATAGAACGTGCTTACACTACCAACTAAAAATCTCGTAACCTGGAGTTGTGTGAAGATGTTGAATTATTTGGAAAAATTAAAGAAAGCGCGCATGATGCCTGCCGTTTCTAAACACAAGGTCATCACAGTTCACTGAGTAGTCAGTTTCAATTTACGGCCATGACTCTTTCATAACTTTCTGTGAAATTAAGAGACCTTTTCGATGCTTATCAATAAGAACTTTACCTCTGTAACTAGGACGAATGCAAGATTATTAGTTTTATCCGTCCATGAATGTTCTCCCAGGAGCTGGAATTCGTTAATGCATTCCTGTTTCTGAGATTTGCACATCAATCAGACATACCTCACAGACATCACAAAAAAATAGAACAGCTATGTATGTATGTGCTTGTTACTAAAACAAGGGTGTGTGAAGAATAGGGTTTGTGAAGGTCATTTGAAGATGCTTATGAGGAGATTCTAAAGTCAAGTACCAGAATTTTCCAGTAGTGCAGAGCTAGGAAGAAAAACATTTTAATCAGGATTGTGACGTGACATGGAGGAATGTAGAGGTGGAAAGACCTCAAATGTTGACTGTTAGAAATGAGGGGGCATATTAGCAAGAACATGCGATAAATATCGCAAACCTTGCTTAGCGCGCCTTTTTTTATCGCCGGCTATCGCTGGATATTACCGCGGAAATAACATGCTATTAGCAAGGTTTATCTCCATTGCGATAAAATATCCAGCGATAGCGGCGAAACCCAGCTTTAACGCGAGAAATCCAGCGATAAAATCCTATCGCTAATTCTGGGGACTTAACCTTACAATCCACCTCCCATTGACTTTCATTGCTAAGTCATGTTTTTATCAGTTCTAAAAAACAAGCGCTAATCGGGGTTAGCGCGCGTTTTTTATCGCACCGCGGGTATTGCTAATAGGCGATAGGTATGTAAGCGACTGTTTACCGTCGCTTTTAGTTGGGAACGCCTACCTTGCATGTCATTAGCGATAAATATCGCTGACATGCAAGGCGATGTAATTCCCGGCCTCTAACGCCTGAAAGCTGTCGCTAACGCCTGTTAGCGACAGCTTGCTAATAGGGCGTTAAAAATATCGCCGCTTTAGCGGCAAAAAGTGCCGCTAAAGCGGCGATAAAGCCCTTGATAATATGCCCCGAGGTCTTTAGTTGGCAGAGGTATGCATGCACCCTGTCCAAGTAGGGACCACCACTATAGTCAGGGTAAGCTAGATATACACTAAAAGCTAACCTGTGCTCACCCTCTGGTACAGAGCAGTCAGGCTTATCTAAAGAGGAAATGTGTCAAGCATTTGTACAACACATTCACACAGTAACACAATAAAAACCCCACATAAAGACTCCGCACTGGTTTACAAAAGTAGAAAAATCTTTTTATAAGTAGACCAAAATGACAAATATCCAATACGTAGAAGTTGAGATATGAATATTTAAAGAGTAAAAAGAGTTCCAGCGCTTAGAAGCAGTAAGCGCCTTTGGTAAAGTAAAGCCAACCGTGATGGAGCATAGGCCGGGGACAAGAGCCATGCAGGCCTGGTGAACAGAGTACCTTGATCCTGGTTGAAAACAGTGAGATGCAGGGTGCAGAAAAGCAATGCGTTGATGTTGAGCCTGCAGTCGAGGTGATGCGTAGATTTTCTTCGCGCAGTGGCGCCGATGTGTCAGGCCTGTTGAGCGAAGCGCCAGTTCCAAAGAGGATGAGCCGGGTTAATCCAAGCTGGAGGGGCGATGCGTCAATCTTCTCAAAACAGTGGTGGTGATGCTTTGGTTCTGAAGCAGCGGTTCTGGATGAGATGAGGAGGTTCCAAGTGTGATGCATCGATTCTACTCCCGCAACAGGGTCAATGTGCTGGTTCTGTTACATGCAGACTGGAGATGCCTCAATTTCTCTGGTGCAGCTATCTGGGTCCTCTTCCAGTGCTCCAGGGTTCAAGATGTATTTGCAGGTCCAGTTCATCTTCCCCAGGCAAGGAGGCAGCAGGGCAGAAAGATAGAAAATTCAGCAAGGCAGCAGCAAGTCATCGTTCCAGCAGAGCGGCAGTCATTTTAGCAGCACAGCAGTACTCCTTCCTGGCAGAGTATGTATAGGTCCAGAAGTGTACTAAGAATTGGTGTCTGAGGTCCCCTTTTTATAACCTGGTGCCTTCGTTCTGGAAGGTGGAAGAAGCTTCTAGACAGTGGCTTTGGAGTGCGTGGCATTCCCTGCCTTCCCTGTCCTGGCTCCAAGCAGGCTGCAGTAACAATGTGGGGTTGTTAGGTCCTTTGTATGAAGCCAGGGTACAGTCTATTAAGTTGCAAGTGGGGCTGTGCTCAGCTCTCCCCCGCTCCTGGCAGCAGATGGCCCATTCAGGCAAACCTAATCCCTCTATTGTGTGACTTTCTGGGAGGAATTCACAAAGTCTAACTGTCAGTTACACCCAGACATGGGACCCAGGCAAGACAAAAGACACAGAAGGGCTAAGGGCCAAAAGTGGCATTTTTTAAAATTGCAATGAAAAACCTGACTTTACTGTAAATAGGGATATTTATTACAGTTCCAAAGACACCAAACATGAAATAGCTACCAGCTCCCAATTCAAAAATAACGCTTATTAAATGTATTAAGAAATCCCCAATGGTATCCTATGGGAGGGGTAGGCCTTACAGTAGTGAAACACTAATTTAGGAGTTTTTCACTACCAAGACATATAAAACTTAATAGTACATGTCCAACCTTTTAATTGCACAGCGCCCTGCCCTATGGGCTACCTAGTGCCTATCTTAGGGGTGACATATGTATAATAAAAGGAGAGTTTAAGGCTTCACAAGGGGACTTTAATGTCAAAGCGACATGGCAGTTTAAACTGCATTCAGGCTGCAGTGGCAGACCTGGGACATGTTTTGAAGGGCTACTTAGGTGGGTAGCGCAATACGTGCTACAGAACCACTAGTAGCATTTAATTTACAGTCCCTGGGCATATGGTATACCCCTCTACCAGGGACTTCCAAGTAAATTAAATATGCCATTTAGGTATTAGCCAATGTATCCATGTTTGAGGGGAATGAGCACAAGTACTTTGGCACTGGTTATCAGTGATAAAGTGCACAGAGTGAGTCTAAGAAGGCCAACAAAAATAAGTTCAGCCAAATGGAGGAGGAGAGGCAAAATATTTAGGGTAATACCACCCTAAGGCTGACAGGTCTAACATGTGTCCCCCCCAGCTGAAAGTGGGGAGAACTACACAACGCCTAGGGAGTTCTCTTCACTAAGGCAGAAAGTCCTAGACAGATCACTGCATTGGTGTGGTCTGACCCAGGATGATGTTTCACCATTAAGTCCAGTCCCTGAAGGGAAATAGACCACATCAACAATTCGGGATTCTCACCCCTCTATTGCATTAGCCACCTGAGAGGCCTATGGTCTGCCTGGACCCGGAAGTGAGTCCTAAACAAGTTTGGTCTCAGCTTTTTCAGTGCATAGACCACAGCAGAGGCTTCTCTCTCAAACTCACTCCACCTCTGTTCCCTGGGAAGTAGCCTCCTAGAGATGAATGCTACAGGTTGATCTTGACCCTCCTCATTTAGTGTGATAGAACTGCTCCTATGCCATGCTCAGAGGCATCTGTTTGGAAAATAAACTCCTGGGAGAAGTCAGGAGCCATGAGGTCAGGGGCTGTGCACATGGCTTGCACAAGAGGGTCAAAGGCTTTCTCACCGGCCTCTGTCCAGATCACCTTCTTGGGCTGCTTCTTGGAAATCAGCTGATTCAAGTGGGCAACAATGGTGTCATATCCCTTGAGGCCCAGGAATGCCCTAACTTCTTTTTGAGGTTTTGAGGGCTCCCAGGCCAGGATAGTCTCTATTTTGGCCTGGGAAAGACTGAACATTACCCCAGCCCACCAGGTTTCCCATGTACACCACAGACCCCTGTCCTATCTGGCAAATACTGGCCTTGATAGTCAGGCCTGCCTTTTGCAGGGCCTGAAGCACTTCCTGTAGGCAGGGCCGGACTGGTTACCGGGCGTTTTGCTGTGCTGCCAAGCTGGGGGCTGATTTCGCTGTGGTGGGGACTGATTTCGTTGATGGGGACCTGCGTGTGCTTTTAAATAAACATTTCAAAACGAATGTTTTTAAGCACACGCAGGTCCCCATCAACGAAATCAGCCCCCAGCTCGGCAGCACAGCAAAACGCCAGGTAGCCAGTCCGGCCCTGCCTGTAGGTGAAAAAGGTGGTCCTGCCAATTACTGCTGAAGACAGTTATGTCATCTAAATATGCAGCGCTGAAGGCCTCCATCCCAGCTAAGACCTGGCTCACCATCCTCTGGCTCAGTTTTACAATTGTACAATTTGCAACTTAAAACTCAATTTTAATAATTTAGAGCTGGCAAAATATCTTGATGGGGCCATAATTGTTTTGTTAGAAGGAGGTTTTATCCTAACAGGATGTGCTGCAAAAGTGGGAAGGATTCTCCCCAAAGCATTAGTTGGGAGTGCCCAGGACTCACCACCACCCACTGGCTAGTGAAACCTACAAAGCTGGCACCACACAATATTGAATTTCCAGGATGTTATTCATTTGGAATGAATGATGTCTTAATCATTGTAAACACTCTGTTTAATTATGCGTTGTCTTCTTTGGCAGAATTTTTTAATCCAGTGTTTTTCGGATGATGTATCTGTTCCCAAAAAATATAACAGGGGTACATCTTATTTAGAAAAATATGCAATTATTTGTTAGTTTGTTAGGAGGAGCTATGCTCAATGTATTCTAATTAGTTAAAAAATAAATGTGCACTTTTTTTGTCTTTGTTAATAGTTGTTTCACTCATGCACATTAACATTCTGCTCCCTCCTCAGGCAGTTTTGTGTTGTATTTATGCTTCCCAATTGTTAATGAAAGTTTTTTGGTTTAACCATTGTAAGATTGAATCTAATAGGTTACATAATGTATTTGAATTTTGTTATCATATAAAGTTAGTTGGACATTACTTTCAAATTAACAGATATTTTGAAGTTTGCTTTTGTAGGTTGTAGATTGTAATGTTTATTGTTTTGTTTATACTTTTATCATTGTATTTTTAAACATGCTTTTCAGTATTTTAATTCATGAAATTTAAGTTGTTAATATTTTTGTCAATTCCACTGTGAAAATTGGAAACATATATTTTATTTATTATATTTTGGCACTTAATATTGTTAGTTTAATGGTGCCTTTGTTGCCAGTGTTCTATTAATATTTCGGTGCATTGCATAGTATACATTGAACATAGATGTTGTTGTTCATGATATTTGCCTTACAAGTTTTGCTGCTGATACTGTGACAAACTACCGGCGGGAAGACAAAACATCCCAACTCCATGGAAAGCTGAACAAAAATCTTAGCCTCAGATTGTGAGTCCCAGAAGACACACACACAATGGGACCCATGTGATCATTCTGTTTTCGTATGTGGTTTCACCACACATACTGTTCCTTTGATCAGCAAGTAAGGCAAAGCCAGCAATAAAGACTCAACTTGAGCTCAACCTTCTGCTTGTGGGTGGTAAGAGAAGGTGAGAAAGGTGGATAAAGGGCAGGATGCAGAGGAAACATTAGGGGACATAAAAATCATCAAGCTCCCTGGAATAGGTCCAGCAGGCGCTTTTTGACGTTAGCCTAAACACCCTGCACTTTGTTAGTATGAGGACCACCTTTTTTGTTCCATACTAAACTACCTTATTTAGCTTTGCCTCCGATAGTTGATATTCCTTTGACTATACTCATTTTCCTGAAATGTTGGCTTCTTAATGGCTTTTCATCTTCACAGCTCATCAATTTAGTGTCTTAGCTGCCCATACAATTATGTAAGACTTAGTTAGGAGGTATTTGGTAAAACATCTGAAGCATGCAGGCATACATTCGAATTGTATATCACCAAAGCACTGAAGCAGACAATACCACATCTAATGCAGATGTGCCTCCATCTGAAGCATCATTGAAACAACAGAGGGTAGTATGCTGAAGCCACCCACAGTAGTAACGCATGAAAACACAAACCCAAAACCATAAAACCCTGACACAAGAGCCCTGAGGAAAACAAAAACACCTAGAGCCTGTTCACCTGAGTGTGCTAAACCTGAAAGTAAGATATGGAATACACAACGCCAAGTAAGATCCAGTGTCCCTTTATACCAGGAACACCAAGGGATCATAGAATCCAAGACTCTCCAGTGCCAGAAAACATAGGATGCAGAGCTTAGTAAGAGAGCAAGATTAAGATACTTCAGAAAAAAGCATTGAGGGGGAACATAGGGTGAAGGTGTGACAAGCGCAATATTCCACAGATGTGATGAATGAAAATAAGAAAGCCTGGAGCAACACTCATGGAGCACCAAGAAGGGTTCATCTTAGGAAATGAGAGACTAGATACATGAATGAGACTACGAAACTCTTTGACAAATATCACACTCAGTGACCAAAATAGAGGAACACGACAATTCTATGAATCTGGTTAAATCAATAGGAAGATACGTCATCAGCAATGTCCACCTGCAAATGGAGAATTAAGAATCAAGACTACTTACCTACTATTCTAGTTCATTAAAGACTGTTCCTTGCAAATATTATTGACCAAGTCTTAAGGGAAGAAGAGAGAAAAACCACAGGGACAAATGAGGAGCAATATCAGTCATCAGACCCAAACCCCTCTCACATTCTTGTACCACTCATTTAGTACAACAATTTTACATGGATCAAGTGGTAAAAACACCTCAACCAATAATAATTCCTTCTTTTGGTCCCCAGAGCTCTATTGGTACAGTAATTCAAACTATGCTAATAGTGTTAATATCCCTCTGAAGATGGATGCCGCCCTTTACCTACTGAGCTGCCAATGTAATTAGAGGGAGAGCAACAAACCCCTAGAAGCAACCCAACAACTATAACACGATAATTTCTTATGCTTATGATATTCAACTGATTCTTATGTGGGAGAATGGTTCTCAGGCCACTCAGGAGTTTCCCAAAGCATGAGTGGAAGCAGTTTTTCAACTGGATGTGGGAGAACAACTTACAGTGCAACTCAGATAAAACTGAAATTCTATTGATCGATTCGGATTCTATCGATTGGTGGAACAACTACTAGCCAGAGGCACTTACTCCCCCCTACTGCCCCCCCCCCACATTGGTGGCTCGAATTTGGTAGTACATTTTGGGTGTTCAACACAAGAAATATATACTTGAGGGAGTCATCTAGTCATATCTATCCTATTTGGGATACTGACTACTTCTAGGAATGGGTAATCAAAAGATTTCTGAGAGGTCGTCTCACCCTCAACTTATCGAGGCATGTTTCATCATTTGACGACCTCTCACACCAGGGTAGGAATAATGCGGTCCTGGCAGACTCAACCAGTGGAAGCTAATCTAACCCTGGGAGTTCTTATAAATCTCAAATCAGGACAGGACTCTATGTCCTGTTTTGGGCAGACAAGAGTGAATATAAAATATACCTAGAGTGTGAGAGGCTGGCTCAGTATATGATGTAAACTTATGTAGTGGACACCTTGCATTGATCCAGACAACCCTTATGGTGATTTTAGTGGTCTTAGACAACCTTAGAAAGCTCTCTAAGTGGTAGCTGTGGAGAGCAGCCTTCAGGCTTAGTCCAGAAGGAGTGTAAAGCAGCTTGTTTTACCAGATCATAATCCTATTGGTATAGATTAAGAAAAAAATAACCACACAGTGTATTTATAAAAATATGTATTTATTATAAGACACTCACTAACACATACAGATATCCCCTAGCCGGAGATATACACAATGCACACAATACTTTTCAATAGAAACAGGTAAGTAGAACAGAATACACAGCGGTCTCCAGGGGGAGACCAAACCATATACTAAAATAGTGGTTTGTGAACCATGACTCAAGTCAGGACTATACCCAGAGGGCGTAGAAGTACTGGGGAACCAAGGAACCACCCAAGGTGAGTATCTAGGAGCCCCACAGAGGTCGTGTGCAGTGTCGGAACTTGACCGCATTCTCTGTACAAATCAACGTGTAAGTCACGGTTGCAATTTTAAAGAAAGAGGACCCTTCCCAGTGGACCATGAAGAAACCCTGTGGAAGACAAGAGGTTGGAGAGCCACCCCACCTGTGGATACCATTGGAACCAGGTTAGCTGCACCAGGGAAGCCTCGTGCATAGGTGTGAAGTGGTGTCAGAAACCATTGTCGAACTCAATTGGAGGCTTCAGGAAGATGCCGCTGCTGGGGAAGGTGAAAGTGTCCGGTGGAACCCAAGGTGGAATTGAGGTGAAGAGTACCTGCAAGCAGAGGGGACAGAGTCTAGATCACTCGGGCGTAACCAGGGGGCACAGAAGACGAGTGCCCACCAATGTCAGGTGTTGCCGGAAAGATGACAGCGACCTTGGAGCTGCAGCTGTAAGGACGAGGCAACGCTGTGGAAGACAAGGAGCCGTTCACGAGCTGTCCCACATCGGATGTTGAGAGTTGAGGGGTCGGAAACATCAACAAGCCTTGGCAACTGCAAACAACCTGGAAAGCAAAGAAGGTGCAGTGTCGGGACCAGCAAGGTCCAGGGGAGTCAGGGCAGGCCCGAGAAATGAGGGGAGCCCAATGAATTCAAAGGTGACCCTCAACAGGACCCACAGGCCGGAGGCACTGGAGTCACAAAAGGACCTCGAGCAGCTCACCAAAGAAGCAAGCCCACGGTGCACGTGATGCACTGGGGACAAAGATCTTGGTTACTGGAGATTCTTGAGGTTTGGGCTACTTGGAGCCCGAAGATCTTGATGGAAGGAAGCCAAAAAGCCTTTGCAATGGCAAGTCGACGAGATGCACAGGGGTTTGGTTCCTGTGGCTCCAACGAGGGATACAGGCCTCAAAATTGAGGACAGGGCAGGCCTCAAGGGATGTGAAGAACCACCACCTGTGTTGCTGAGCCTTTCGGAGTCTGTGGGAGCCCAGGATCAGCAGACAGATTAGCTTAGTTGCGGTGCCTGCAGATGCAGGGAAGTGATTCCTTCACTTCAAGGGAGATTCCTTCAGGTGTCTTGGATGCCCACAGGCCTTGGGAGGTTTCCTGTATGGAGCACAGGCACGGACAATGCAGCAGACAAGCAGGGTGAATAGAGCAGGAGCAGCAGGAGGCTTCCCGGTTGCCGCCTTGATGCCCAGGGCGAAGTCCAGAGTGCCCAGACATCGAAGTTGAAGTGGTATCTGAATTCAATTGTGTCCCATGACGAATCTAGACCCACACTCAGGTAAGCCCTTAAGTACTATAAGGAAAGGGTTGGGACGATTCAGGGTTCCCTCCCAGTGGAGGGGTTGGACAGTAGGGTGGATACTCCCATGTCCTTTGTCCACTTTCGCGCCAGAGTGGGAGCCAACAGCTCCCTGAGCTGGTTTGAACTGGACTATGCAAGGAGGTTCACCAAATGTGCCCTTCAAGCAGACTGAGTGGCGCTGGCAAGTGCTCCCACCCGGCCCCAATACACTAAACCCTGTCTGGGAGGTGGTCACACCTCCCTGTGACAGGATACCTATTGTTCTGCCTTTCCCTGCTCGAGCTTAGCTCAGCAGCAGGAGGGCAGAATTGTGTCTCTGGTCAGCAGCAGCCATGTTGTGCTGTCCGGGTCTAGAAGACTGGTACTGGGAGCACTGAGGGCCTAACGGCGGGCCTTTACAGTGCTTGGAATCATACCTGCCACACTGTTTACGGTGTGGGGGTATGATTCCAACATGTTTGATACCAAACTTGACAGGATTCGTTACAGCCAGTTTCGAGATGGTCATCGCGTAATGACGCGGTGCCCCTCTATATGTAATATGGCCGTCTCACTTACAGCCCGGGAAAATGGACTCCGAAGGCTGTAGGGGTGTCCTGCTCATTCAGGGGCACCCTCACACTTAGAACCGAGCACCCTGCCTTCAGGATTGAAAAGGCCTGCAGTAGGGGTGACTTATAGGTTTTAAGTCAGTGACCCTAGATATAGGGAACCTATATCTTTTGCATGTGGTTTTAGCACCAACTTACAAAGGCTGCAATGGCAGGCCTGTAGTGACAGTTTGAATGGTCTTCCATGGGTGGCATATTACATGCTTCAGCCTATGGGGAACCCCTGGGGTACCTATGCCCTGGGTACCTTAGTACCATATACTAGGGACTTATAGGGGTACCCCAGTATCCAATACTTTCCAACACAATTCAGGGAAGAAAGCAGAGAGACTGGGGTCCTGATTAGCAGGATCCCAGTCAGAAAAAGTATAGCACCAGGCAAAAAGTGGGGGTAACCATAAAAGCAGATCCTACTTTCCTACATAGAGGTATACTCAACCTTTATTTATTCAACAAGTACCTTTGGTATGTTTAAAAATATTAAAAAGAAAAGGACATTAGGTGAGATACAATGAGGCACCTGACCTAGTCTTTTTATACCAACATGTTTGACCTCTGTATGAGCCAAAAAGGGTCTAGGGTCTTCTTCAGCGTAGATGAACTGTAGGGCAATGGTGTAAATTCAAACCATGCAACAAGGTGGAAAAATTATTTGCACCCTACCGGTACCTCTCACAATTCAGATGATACCCCAGTCATATTTAACTGTGGGCTCCATAGCTAAGTGTGGGGTGCGCCTTCGCCATAGTCACACATTTGTCAGAAGAATTGCGCTGTAGAATCACCTATCCTTACTCCCGGTCCACTGCTGTAATGTACGCATTTTGAGCACCAACTTTCCTTCTATTCTGAAATTTCTGCACTGATAGGATCATGCTTTTCTATCTTAAAGTTGTTTAAGAATTACCTTTATCTGTTGCCTCTTGAGATCCAACTAACAGTGATCCATGCTATAATTATGTCTAGGTAAATCAACACCACACTTTTGCAGTCGGGCTCACCGGCAGCGAGGCACTGGATATTGGCGAATTTGACTATACTGAATTGAACAGTATGACTTGATTAAGGACAACTGGATGTGACCACATTAAGTCACACTACTCAATGATTGTTTAACAATTGATTATTCTTGTACCTCCTTGCCCATATGCCGAGTTCTTGTTATAGGATATTAGCTCACACAATGACAAGTGTTAATTTTTCTTGTTTTCCGTCTGTTATTGATTTATGCATTCAGACATACCATTCTGTTGTCCTGACAATAATCCTGTGTTTTAAATGGATCAAAATCCTGTTGACTTAAAACTACTCTGACCCGCTTGAATTTGTATATAGGATTAATGAGTGCAGTAGTGTTCTGTTCCACAAATTAGTGACTTTTATTGTGTACATTACTGATGGTCACTCGATGTTCCTTGTCTGTTTTTTGTGTGGTTTTCAACACTTGTTGAGGATTACCTTGGAGGGGGTGCTCTTCCTTATTTAATTGTTGAATTGAAATAAAATATTTTCTATACATTTGATTGCATAATCCCTGGACATTATTTTTTCTCTCCCAGAGTATTGATTCTTATCTAACCACTTAGGGACCCTTGTTCCTTAAACTACAGATTACCCTTGGTCCCTATTGATTCTTGGCTTTCCCTTGTGTTTGTTAAACTATGGGTTTTCATATTAAGCATCTGTAAGGGGTCCAAAATGCGACAGCACAGCTCTTATTGAAACTTCCCTGGTGTGCCTGCTGGTCTAACTCAACTTGCTGTGCTTCACTGGCTTCCAAGTAGGAAGAGAATTTCATTTAAATCCTTGGAGTTGGTGCATCATGCTTTTTACGGGTCAGGCCCACAGTATCTCTCAGAGAGAATTAGGCCTTATCGAATGAGGTCAGTACTTCACTCCTCTGATTCCCTCTTGAATGTGGTTCTTCCATTTTGCCGCTCCAGAAGAGGTGGCTTTTTCTTTTCTGTCTTGGCCTCTTGGGCTTGGAAAAAACCTTCCATTAGGGCTCGTTGCTGTTCAAGGTGACTCTCTTTTCAGGAAAGGCTTGAAAACTTTTCTTTTCTTCTCACTGTAAGGCCCTAGTAGCAGGACTTGTGATTTCCTAGCACCGGGACACTCTTTGAGTCGCTGTGCTCTCTATAAACTTGGTAATTCATTCATTGATTCAACAACTGTCAAAGAGTAATGTAGTATAGGAGAAGAACCAATGCTGGGAATAAATAAGGCAGACATCATCAACCTAAATGAAGAAACCTAGCAATTTTAAATGTGCCTAGGACCAAAGCCACACAAGAAATTCAAAAATTTTATTTGCTCTTGGAATACCCATGGCCTAGAAAATCTTATGGGAAACCCCGGTGCATTGGAATTCCTGCAAGCGCACGATATCATGTTAGCCCAAGAAACGTGGAGCATAACTCCCAACAATATTATAGGCTTTACCGGCCATCATGAGCCAGCAATAAAATCAGCAAAATTTGGACACCCAAAGGGCGGTTTGTGCTCGTATTTCTCGACCAAATTGGATTGGGCACTAGAAAAACTAACCATAGGGACGAATTGGGTTCTTGTATCCAAGCTGGAACAGTACAAAAATGATGGGACTGTAACAATTCTAATACTACTCAATGTCTACATCCATCCAAGCGAGGAGACAAAAGACAAGCACATGAATATGTTGTTCGGAATAATAAAATCACTACAAAGGCTGTATTGTCAGGCACAGTTCATTATCTCCGGTGACTTTAATATCAATTTATGTATTACCCCAGGGAATATGAATAAAAAGGGAAACAACTTCAGATGACAACTTGAAACATTAGGAGACTCACCGACTCACCGGCGGCAATGACCTTTCTAAGTGGGTCTAAAAGCTCAACCATCGATCACACCTCAGTGAGTGAATCTGTAGCACGACAGACGCAAAAATTCCAAATTGTACCACGCATTGAGAGCGATCATATGCCACAATTATTGCAATTGGAGCAATTTACAGCCAGGCTGACAGCAACAAAAAATCTACTCTCCACGCCACGAGCTTATAATTTAAAAAGACTGAAATGGCGCGGCATAGGGATTGAAAAGGTCATGGCAGAAGTATATCGCCAAGCGGGCACAAGCAAAGAAAGTTCAGAGGAATCCGCAAGCCCAGATCCACCGCAAGCCAGGGAGGGAGAAAGATTAAGAGCCTGGGAGAATCTAACGGGAACCTTAATGGAATGCTTTGCGGATAACACGAGTCAATACTCCGCTAAGCACCAGAGGAAGTACACGCGGACAAGCAGTCACCATCCATGGTTCAATCATGAACCACGCAAGCAAAAAAGCCTAATAGTGCGCAAAATAAGAGCAGTCTCAAATCAGTTAAAAATGGGGGGAAAACCCGACAGAAGTGAGCTTAAAAAATTAAGAAAACAATATAAGAAAACAATATAAGAAAATCTGTCGAGCAGCCAAATCTAGTTATCAAGTCGCAATATGGAATAAACTCCTTCTGGCTAGTAAACAACGGAACGGAAAACACTTCTGGTATCAGATAAATTCACTGACACTTGGAAAAAATAGACACCAAAAAGCAGGGATAAATGAGGAAGCATGGTTAGCTCACATAATGAGTATGTATAAAGAACCAAAGCTCAAATTAACTCCAGCAAAAAAGGACAGCAGGAGGCACGTGGTACAAAACATGCAGATTCCCCTGGGTGCAGCAATGTGAATAATAAACCCATCGCCCCGAAATGTAAAAATTCCGAAAAATTAACGGAAGTAAGTCAATTAATAAAAATCATAAAGAAACTATATTCAGAGGGCGCACCAGGACCCAATGGAATCCCCAATGCCCTTTTTAATGGAGAAGCTTCATACTGGGCCCATTACTTTACCCCACTCTTCAATGAGTTGTTCAAGTCAAATGGAATCCCTGAATCCTGGAGGGGAAGTATTATCAAGCCAATTTTTAAAGGGGGAAACTCATCAGAGCCGATAAACTACAGATTAATTGCTTTAATCGATGTAGAAGCAAAGTTATACGCAAGTTGCTTGCTAACCCAACTGAAAAAATGGTCCGATGATTACAACTGCATCCCAAGATCTCAAACAGGGTTTCGGGCGGGAGCAGGCACCTTAACAAACCTAACGGCATTAACATTGTTAGCCGAAAAAGCTAAATTTAAGAACACTTGCCTGTTCGCCTGTTTTGTGGACCTTAAGCAAGCTTTCGACAGCGTGCCCCGCAAACGTCTATGGGAAAAACTGGCCAGCTGGGGCATCCCCACAAATCTGTTAAAGGCCATCAGAGAATTATACTTGCGCACATGGAGCCGGGTAAAGTTAGGAGATGGCCGGTGGATAACAAAGAAAATATACACCCAAAATGGTCTGAAACAGGGGTGCGTGTTAGCTCCTACTCTTTTTAATCTGTATATATCTGATCTTGAAGATGCCCTCGTGGAAATCAATAGTCATCCCCCATCGATAGTGAATGAGGAAATTAGGTGCCTTCAGTACGCCGACGATTTAGTACTCTTAAGTCAAACGCCAATCGGCTTACAAAGAGGAATGAGTGCCTTAGCCAAATATTTGACAGCACAAGGGCTAGAATTGAATTTAGTAAAAATAAAGGTCGTACAGCTAGTGGATGCCAAAAACAAAAACAAGAAATACATATGGCATATAGAGGGGAAGAAAGTCGAAGCAGTCGCCTCCTACAAATATCTTGGATTCTTGGTAGAACGAAAATCAAGCTATAAATCACAGCTCATTTCAATGAGGTCAAAATCTTAAAACTTGATATACGGCTTCAACGTATTAAAAAAGAAATTAAGCTGTCCATCATACGGCAATTTACTAACAGTCATGCAGGCACAGTTAATGCCATCAGTAACCTATGGCACTGAAATAATCAAAGGAGGTGACATCCCGGCCTTGAATAAAATACAAACAAAAGTCTATAAAAAAGTCTTCCAGATCCAACAAAGTGCATCGCCTGCCCAGGTGCGGCTAGAATTTGGCTTATTAAATCAGGAATTTCGCAGCAAAGGAGCATTCATGAAATTATGCTGGAGGTTGCGTGCTTCTGCAAGCGGAACCATAGACCACCTATGCTGGAAAGAAATAGAAAGACAAAAAGAAAAGAAAATGCAAGGATCCTGGGGTAGTTATTTAAATCAGGTGATAAAGGACCTCTCTGCCCAAGACATTTGGAATCTCAGCATAGGAAAAAAGGCGTTCAACAAACTAATCAACATCACAATAAAATCCTTGTCTCACTCAACGGATGAGAATACCTTACTGCAAATACGGCATGCCTGGACGGTTATCAGTTCATATGGGAAAAGGAAGCCTCAGGAATATTTATCAGCCTATTTCTCACTTACCCTAAAACATCAATTTATGAGGCTGCGTCTTGGATTGTGGGAAACAAAAGACTATGGGCCATATGTAGGTGGGCTAATACCGGTCGGTAACGGCTGAAAATCGGTAAATTTCCCGTTACTGACCGGTATTTAGCCCTTTGCGATGTAGGAGGCCGGATTTAAGGAGTCGGTAATTTACCGATTCGTTATTTTAAGGAATCGGTAAATTACCGATTCCTTAAATCCTATGTAGGGAGCACTCAAGTGAGTGCATTTTTGGTTTAAGGATTCGTTATTTACCACCAACTACAAGTTGGTGGTAAATACAGAATACCTTTTAAAAAGCAATTTTGTGCTTTTTAAAAGTGCCATGTGGCAGACATACATGCCCTTAGGGCATGTATGTGCGCCACATGTGCACACATGCACGATTCAGGGGTGCAACAGGGTGTCAATTTGACACCCTGCCACCCTTGAAGATGCTCCCCTATTACCGATTCGGTATTTACCGAATCGGTAATAGTGAATGGCTTCCCATTCATTCCTATGGGCCTCCAGGCCCATAGGAATGAATGGGAAGGTATTCCTTATTACCGATTCGGTAAATACCGAATAGATAATAACGAATATTACCGAATCGGTAAAATTTACCGAATGTTTACCTACATTCTATTTACCGATTCTTAAATACCGAATCGGTAAAATTCGGTATTTAGGAATCGGTAAATAGAAATTACCTACATATGGCCCTTAATCCCAGCATGGAAGGATAAAAGGGAAAATCGAGATTGTAGACTATGCGGATACAAAGATGAATCTATTCAACACATTTTTTGCGTATGCCCAAAGTTATTAAAGGAACGGAAGTCACTATTAAAAACACTACTGAATAGTTTGAATATACGATCATGTAGAGAAGCCGTAATCACCTGGCTCGGCGGGACCTCAATCCCCCTATTATGTAGGGGGGTGAAACTTTTAAATGTATATTTAAAGGAAATCGGTTGAAACTCTGTGGAGAGCAAAAAAGAAGTTAAAAACTATTGGACAACCGGAAATTCTCGACGAGTTAAATGCAGTTCAATAACAAGGATGTTAGAAAAACATGAACTTTTTAAAGCCTCGTTTTAAATGAAATATAATTATCCGACGCACAAAAGTACCTTATAGATTAACTTTGTAAAATTCTGCTAATGATTTTATGTGTTTATATGGAGTTGTACTATTTAAAAATGTAATTTGGTGTAATGGTTTTTGTTTTTAAAAGACCGATCACCCAAAATAAAATCTTGAATCTTGAATCTTGTGCCTAGGACACACATTATTGAATCCCGGGAAGCACCGAGGAATGCATCTTATTTGGTTGAGTGAAGAGACCAGCCAAAGGTTGGTTACCCCACAGGACCTAGATTTTGAAACATTGTCCATTCCAGAATGGGTTTCATAAATATTTGCATTGATACTGGATGTGGCTGGGAAAATGCTCAAAATCCATGTTTATGTGGACTTTGGCCAGGATTTGTCCTTCAAACGAAGTGACAACAAAATTTCTTTACCCACTGACCCACTTTACCCTCTTAGATAGCATGTCTAGATTGCCAGAAACCGTTTAGGCACCCAAAAGTGGTGTTGTTCTTTAAAGTGACAGAGCTGCACATAATTCCCTTCCTTTTCCCTCCTACCTGAATCTCCCATTACGCCACCAAGTCCCCTTCTTTAGCACGAGTGTTTGTTTTTCATTTCATTATTTGACTACATCCTTCTCTGCTGGCCTCAATCCAGCACCTTAGCACTCTGCTGTGAACACCTGTCTTTGATGCGGTATTCCCAGCAGCTTTATACCTATGTTAACGCCTTAAATGACGTCTCTGTATGTATACATCCATTCAAACTGTGGGGCATATTATCAAGAACGGCGTTAAAATTATCGCCGGTTTAGCGGCAGAAAACTGCAGCTAAAGCGGCGATAATGGGCTTGATAATATGCCCTGGAGAATTCCAATAGAAGCCCATGTTCTGGTGTGAACATGGGCTTCTATTGGAATTCTCAAGGGCATATTATCAAGCCCATTATCGCCGCTTTAGCGGCAGTTTTCTGCCGCTAAACCGGCGATAATTTTTAACGCCGTTCTTGATAATATGCCCCCCAGTCCGTTAAATTAATTCATGCATATGCACCATGTGATTTTTTATCCTTTGCCTTTGAAAATATTATAAAGGCTAAACACACATTAAATATCGCAACAAACCGCGGGGTTGGCGCTGCGAACCACCCAATTTGGGATTCCATAATTGCACAAACTAAGACGAAATTTGAGTAGGGTTGTACAAAAAAAGGGAATACCAGTGAGACCATCATATGTCAATCCTGAAAGGCTTTCAGGACCAAAAAAATTGCGTCAATCTATTTTATTAAGTAAAACAGACTGGCACAGAAAACAGACTGAGACAGGAACATATCATGCATAGTGCATCTATATTTTGATAACAGCTGGAGAAAGTACCAGATGTGCATCTAAAGTACTTTTTCAATCAGCTCAATAGATATTTGCACCTTTCTTTGGCTGGACAAAGTTTGGCGAGTAACTCCAAGGGGCATATTAACAAGGCCCGGCGATAAATATCGAAAAGCACGCTTAGTGCTTGCATATTTATCGCCGGCTATCTCTGCAATTTATCGCCCGGTTAGCGCGTTATCAACAACGCGCATCGCCGAGGCGATAAAATTCCAGAGATAGCGTGGATATCGCCGTTTTCCATGGTGGAAAATGGCGATATCCTAGTTGATAGGGCCTGTGGTCTTAGCCACAGAATCCACCCCCATGTTAAGTATGCCTTAGTCAGGAATTTAACAGACGTTAAATTCCTGCGTTAAGACATACTTAGCGCGATTAAAATAATCGCTTCCCCGCATTGATAATATCGCGAAGCTGCCTTCGCGATATTTACCCATGTTGTTTCCACAGACACGCCTACTTTGCATCTCATTAGCGATGCGAAATTAGGCGTGCTGGAAACGGGAGCAAAATCAGCAAAACACGCGATAGCGTGTCTTTGCTGATAAGGCGATATAATTATCGCCGCTTTTCGGCCGAAAACGCCCGCAAAAGCGGCGATAATTTTTTATCGCCGCATTGTTAATATGCCCCCAAATCTGTGAAGAGTGGGTGAAAATAAGAGGTGTTAGGTATCACCTGATCAGTAGCTAGACTTTTCACAAGAATGTTGCACCTGTGGGTCAGAGATGCACGCTTTCTCAAGAACTGTTTGTACAGACACGTTATTAATGTTCAGTGACTGAAAAATGAAACTTGCAAGGTTGAACCTTCATCTCTGATTTGAAGAAAGCTGCCAAACAATGTTAATTGAATCCACAGATATATATAAACTGATTTAACCTATATACCATTTCTCCATATAATGTTTAACACATTTTTAGCTGAAAGCGTTAATTTAAAAAAAATATCTAGCGTACTGCGTCAGTTGTGAGCGTTATAGAAATTGTGCACGTTTTTCCATGCCTTTGTTGCTATAGCATCAATTTACGGGTCAAGGTTAATTTATAATCCGTCCACGCTGTAGACTGATTGAAGACTTTCCTCTGTTCTGATTAGATACAGCACTTAGCATGTGTCTTACAAAACCCTTCACTTTTACACTGCCATCTTGTGATTATCGCCTGCAATGCCTGTTCTCTCTGCTCCATCCAGTAATTCAACTCATATTTGTATCCTATTAATCAAAGGCTTGTCACAGACTATTCGAGAATTCAAAAAGCTGTTATAAGTGTTGTTGTCTATTTTGAGAGATTTATGATTAGCAGCTCACTCTCACCCTCTGGATCTGTGAGCTAGAACTCTTCCTCTTCCAATCAAAACAAGCCGTGATTTCCGGAGTTTTGATCTTCAAAGCGCGGGCTCTCCTGATGAGCTCCCACGGCCTGTCATGTGTTTCTTGCACCGGTGGCTGATGTAAGATAAAAGTCTATCTCACCGGTTCTAGCGTGATCAGAGTGAAAAGTTTCCAGACGATGGTGTCAGTAATACAAATGGCCACTCTCTTTCTGGAAATGTCGTGGAGGTGTTTCCCAGTGCGGTGTGCTTAAAATAAGAACACATTCGTGTACTGCTCGTCATTAATTCGTTTATGTACGCACATCCCTCTTCTTAAAATTCATTTGATGCGAGCATACCAAATTGTATCACACTTAATGCCAACCGTTGTTTTGAAAAAATCTGTCAGGAAAGCTAGCACTGCAACTATTTTTCCTTTCATGGTTTATTGTTTACAATACAAGCAAAGCTGTTTTAAAAGGCAATTGCAAAGCTAAGTTTTTTTCACATTGCATGGTTTACCGTGCCATTTCTCAAATATATTTCATAGGAAGTAAAACAAAAGCACGAGTGTCTAGATGAGATCGAGCCATTTTAATGGCTTATAACAAAGAGATTTTTTCATATTCGGATGCGTCTACACTAGTGTATCATGCCACCCTGCCAGATCAAAAAGATCAATTAAGCAGCTTCCTTCGCAATTTCAACAGATAGATACAATATGCCACAGCAGAATTCAACACATGTCATTTCAACAAAATACAGTGGGACCAACAAGGGTAGACCATATGAACCATTTGGCATAATATGAACATTACTGCAGCTCACTTGCTGACCCATAATTAGGTATCACCTGCTTGTATTTAAATGATTTGCTTGGAACCCATAAAACCCTATTCACAAAGGAAACAACTGAATACATTCGTATAGAAGTACATCTACAACAGCATATACAATTAATGGCTTTTTGCAACTCACACAATATACCTTAATAACATTCTGGGCACATAGACAGATCCTTCCACGATTTACACATGTCCATCAGGGGTTGATTGGCATATACCTAGAAGTAGCAGAGATTTTCACCATTAGTGCAGAGATCTCCATACATGAAGGCATGTATTTTAGTAGTAATTGTGAGGAGCAAGGTGAAGTGGAGGAAAGACTGGAAATATCAGCCACTAAATGGATGAAGTTAAGGGGAACTTGAGAAACGGTTTGAGGAAGGACATGCAAAAATTAAAATACACAGACAAAAAGTAGGATAATTGCTATTCACAAAAGTTATACTCAAATCTACTAAAGAAGTGCTACTGACAAAATTACTTCACTTCACATCTACTCAATCCAAGCAATGGAGAAAGTCAAGCACCAGCACGGACAAACACTGGAACTGGAGAAACACTCTCCTAAAAATCAGTGGAGGTAGGAAATACCACTAACACACCATAGGAAGAATTGAAAAAAATACGGGGCATATTAGCAAGACCCATGTTAAAATTATCGCCGTTTTAGCGGCAGGAAACTGCCGCTAAAACGACGATAATGGGCTTGCTAATATGCGTTATGGAATTCCAATAGAAGCCCAGGTTAGATGTCCTGCACATCTAACCTGGGCTTCTATTGGAATTCTATAACGCATATTAGAAGCCCATTATCGCCGTTTTAGCGGCAGTTTCCTGCCGCTAAACGGCGATAATTTTAACGTGGGTCTTTCTAATATGCCCCTACATTTTAAAAATAAGTAATAATACATTTCGGGGCATATTAGCAAGGCGATTATCGCCACTTTAGCGGGACTTTTTCCCGCTAAAGCGGCGATAATATTATCGCCTTATCAACAAGCTGTCGCTAACTGCTGTTAGCGACAGCTTGTAGGCGATAGCGACCGGGTTGGGTGCCGCTTTGCATGCCAGCGATATTTATCGCTAATGGAATGCAAAGTAGGCGTTCCCCACCTAACAGCGACTGGAAACAGTCGCTGAGGTCGCTAACGCCTATCAGCGAAGCAGGGGCGGTGATTAGCGAACCAGCGCTAAACACGTTTAGCGCTGGTTTGCTAACACCTGGTCCCACCCTGACTTAGCCATGTAATCCAATGAGAGGTGGATTACATGGCTAAATCCCCCTCGCACTATCAGCAAGCAGAACTGGGGAACAGTGTGAATATCGCCTGTTTTCAGGCGATATTCACACTGTTCTCCAAGGTTTCTATCGCTTTGGAGATTAGCATTGCTGATTGCACGCTAACTCCGCGATAGAAACCGGCGATGCCTGGCGATAATTATCCAAGCGCTAATTGCGCTTTGCGATAATTATCGCCAGGCATTGCTAATATGCCCCTGCATTTTTAATGGAAGAAATATTTTAAAATCATCAATTACATTTTATGTTTTATGAATTAGAAACGTATCTGATATGAGACACAGGCGTTTCAAATTCACTGAACAAAACTGATCCTGCAAGGTGGAGACAATCATCTATCAGAAATCTGTCATAGCTGTCAGCAACTGAAAGTCACTGTAATATTACACACAGGCTGATCACATTAGAAACCAAGACCCATAACAAAAACATTTGGTTCACCATATCAGTGAACATCTTTTTAATGTTGCCTTTTGTAAGGAGGTAAATATTTAGTTGTATAGTCCACCACAAGTAATAAAGCAACTAACCTTTTAGATCAATTGCACCTGTTTCAGCAATTTAAACTTGAGCTCAAACCCTGGTAGTTATTGCACAGAGGAGACAGGCCTAATTTTAGAAACTCTGTAAAGCATTTAGATGTACCAAAACATTTTTAAAAAGTTAAAAACACCTCAGAATGAAAAATCCCAAAATGGAGGAAATGTAAAAAGCAGAAAGCAAAATGACACTTATCAACTAAAATCGAATAATTAGAACTGGAGATATACATTTTTAAAGATTTAAGGGAAATAGGGACAAGAAAAAATAAAGCGCTTAACACTGGTCATTGTTTATGGGTGACCGGAACCTGGGAGTGATTTCAGGTCAACTGCGATGGAGCATGGGTCAGATACACCAATCAGGTTCCTCTAAGTCAGAGATTTTACAACATGACCTATTCTCTGAAATGGTAGTCAAAATTCTTCAGAAGGGCAAGGTTGTACGCTGTATCCGAGGAAGTCTTCTCAAAGGTGGACAGGCATTGTATTGGGTCCCACTCAAGCCTTTGCTAGGAAAAGCTCCAACTCGGAGTGGGAAAAGTTCACATTTAACAACCAGCAAGGTGCATTTTGTTGGTCGCATACTTTTTGCACCATCGCCTGGTCAAGATTTCTATGTTAAGACTTAGACTCTTCTTTAGATCCTAGAATCTGCCAGTGGGGCAAGGCTACAGGCTGTATCCAATGATGGGTTCCCAGAGGCAGGATACTTTCTCTTCGAGCACCAGCTGAAATGGACTGCTGCTGCGGAATAGCTCCATGTGTGAGGAACTGGTTTCCTCAGCCTAGTTAATTTGCACTTTGACCCGATTGGCTCGAGTGGTTGGTTCTTGTTCTCCAGCAGTTGGAAGTCTAAGAAGGTTTCTAAGTCCCAACTTTTTAGAGCTTGTATGAATAGTGCAGCTAGACACAACCAATGGTCCCAGGACCTCAGGTACAGCACATAGGTGTCAAGACTCACTCCATCAGGTCCAGTTGTAACAGATCAGGTGAGAAATTCGGGGTAAAGGGCTCTTGTAGCTTGTTGTGTCCATGCAGCCACACAGAAGGTAAGCCAACAAACTCTCGAATTCCACTTTTTTGTTCTGAGCACAAGTGATAGGAAGTGAGAGCCCAGCACTTCAGGTCTCCTCACAGGTCTCAACCAGCAAGTGCATTTCTTCTTCTCTTCTGCCACAGGTCCAGAAAGGGTTCTGTGGAGGGTGCCACATTTATAATTCGTACTAGCCAGTAACTACTGTTGTTAGAAACTGGGTTACTGGATGAATGGGGTGTGAGCCCAGGTCAAGCAGCAACCACATTCCTAGTCAGGGTAAGGTACAAGCAAAATCCAAATTAAAATGTGCTTAACCATCTGGTAACTTCGCAGAGAGCAGTCAGGCTTTACTTAGAGGCAATGTGTAAAGTATCTGTGCAACAGTTCAAACAGTAAACCAGTGAAAATACCACACAAACATATCCCACACCAGACTAGAAAAATAGAGGTTAATTTAATTATTAAAACAAGACCAAAACTGTAAAAATCTAATCAGTAGGACAGGAGGTATGAATTTTTAAAGAATAAACTGTGAAATAGCACCTAAAAGCAGAAAGCACCAAATGTGGCTATCTGGTCGTCCTGGACCAGGACAAAGTCAATGGTTAAGGCCAAACGTGATGGAAATCGGGTCAGATACAGTCCCAGATTAGTCCCACTGAAGGCCTACCTTCTCAAGTTTTGTGCCAAGTGTCGCTTTCGTGTTGGAGAGGGTTGCAGGAAGCAAGGTGAGTGTTGTGGGTGGTGGTTGGCATGGTGTGAGAAGCAGGCTAGGCGTCACGGATGGGTGGGCTGGTGCTTCGCATTGGCGGTCCTCCACCAGCGAACAATGCTTGCTGTGCGAAGAGATGGGCAGGTGGAACACGCTTAATTTCAGTGTGAGTACCACAGTTTCAGTCTGAACAGGCCTGTTTGCTGTTGCGCAGAGCCCAAAAGCTTGATTTCAAGAACTTTAAGGTTCCAGGATTTGAGAGGCCCACTTGGGGGTCAGGAACTAGCTGAAGATGGGTCCTGGACTCAGATCAAGAAACCAGCACCAGCAGACTAGCATTTTGAGTCACTCTGGGGTACTGCTTTCAAGATGAAATTGCCGGTCCAATTCTTCTTCCCCAGGCAAGAGGCCAGCAGGCAGCAGGTCAGCACAGCAGGGCAGCAGTTTCTTTAGAACAGCACTCCAGCAGAGTGGCATTCCTTGTAGCAGCACAGCATTCCTTCTTCCTGGCTATGTATCCACAGGTCCAGAAGTGTACTGTAGTTGTGGTGTCTTAGGTCCTTCTTGTATAATTGTGCCTTTGAAGTGAATCCTCTAGAGGCATACCTTTGAAGTGCACAGATGCCTTGTCTTCCTAGCCCTGGTTCCAGAATAACTACAAGAGGTATGCAGCCCTTTGTGTGGAGGTATGACACATCCTATTCAGGTGTAAGTGGGGCTGTGCCCAGCTCCTCCCTCCCATGCTGCCGGTGATGGTTCATCCTAGCACACCTAAGCTAACTGGTGTGTCTTGGAATAATACATAAAGCTGAACTGTCAGCTACACCCAGTCATGTGACTAGAGACATGCTAGAGGAACTAAATTGGTAAGGCAAAAAAATGTCAACTCTCTAAAAGTAGCATTTTTAGAATCGCAATTTAAAATCCAACTTCACCATAAGTTAAAGTTTAAATTGTGATTCCAGAGATACCAAACTTGAACTGGTCATCTCTTCTCATTTGGAAGTTACACTTATAAAATGTAATAAGGCAACTCCATTGTTATCCTATGGCCTTGCAATAGTGCAAATGAAGTTGAGAGTTTTTCACTACCAGGAGATGTAAGTTTAAATACATTGCACCCTGCCATCTGAGCTGTCCGGTGCCCACACTTGTGGTTATTTATATGTATTCAAAAGAAAGATTTGGGAATGGCAAACAGTTTATTTTGCCAGGTTGAAAATGACAGTTTAAACTACACACACAGACTCTGCAATGGCAGGCCTGAGACATGTTTAAAGTGTTACTTAAGTGGGTGGCACAATCAGTAAGGCCACTAGTAGCATTTAATTTACAGGCCCTGGGAACATGTAGTACGACTTTACTAGGGACTTAAAAGTAAATGAAATAAGCCAATTAGGGATAAGCCAATAGTACCATGTTTATAGAAGAGATCACAAGCACTATAGCAGTGGTTAGCAATGGTAAAGTGCACAGAGTCCTAATGCCAACAAAAAATGAATTCAGTAAAAAGTTTAGGGCAAAGGCAAAAAGGTTTGGGATGACCCTGCAGAAAGTGCCAGGTCCGACTACTGGATGTTCCCTAACCAATGGATTATGGTTTTAAGGGCAATCCAAACCCAAGTTTTAAGCAGTTCCTGATTGCCCTACTGCAAACAATTCCACAGTCCACCTTACACCTAAATCCAAGATGGGGAAACCCTTACTTGTGCAAAGCCTTTGTGCCCGCCCAGAGGTCTGTCAACGGAAATTAGTAGCTCTCTCTTTGGTTATCACTCAAAACTGGTTCTGGGGGTAGCTTCCTTTCCAATTAGGACTTTTTTTACCCTAAAGAAGGGGCGCTTTAATACTGCCCTGAAGATGTGTTTATAAAGATTGTAGCCCTTTGTAATATGTAAAACCTTGTCATGTGACATGGCTTACAGGTAGACTTAACCCATGAACTATAAACCTTTTCCAAGGGTGGGACATTGACTAGAGGTCAGGATTGGCAGGTGCATGATCAACTAGTGGTCTCATTTGTCACATGAGCTGCTATTTCGGTTGCTGCATCACAGTGGTGGAGTTTGACATTGTCCACATATATCATCCTTAGACCACACTGTTTTACTACCATGATGTAAACAAACATGTCTTACTGTAGGGTGTATGCCCTAAAAGATTATTTTCTCCATCATGATTCATTTCTCCATCATTCCTCATGGATTGCTTGCTATGAATGTAAACATTAATCTCATAAAATTCACACTTATTACTACAAAAATATTTTAGCCTGAATAAATTGTTCTTTCAGATTGTGTTCTAAGTCCATACCAGATTTCCCCTTCTCCAAGTATGTGGAGATCTCTGCACCCAGAGGAGAGTTCTCCACACTCAGGACAGAGATGTCTGGAAAGAGGAAAAGACACATAGTAATAGGAAGTAAGCAATTCCTGAGCCATCTATTCCCTACAACAAAATCTTTCTCAATTCAGCTGCTCTTTTGTCCAATATTCCTGGAAAGATCAAATGTGAAGAAAGGTAGAATTGGTGATAATTTGTGAAGAAACCCTCCACCATTATCCTCAACTAAATGAGGGGCCAATCAACCAGATGAATAATGCTGTGTAAGCCCAAATATGGAAGGTGATTTCCACACACTGGGCATGCCTGGAGGCACAGGATGTGCTGGGGGTATACTGTCAGCCACATAGTCAGCACCACAGACTAACACTACTGCACAGAAGGGTCTTTAAGGCTGATGCTCAGCTGGAGGCATATGAACATCAGATAGGTGGTATGTCTAATTTCTAGTAAAAAAACTAAAGTGCATATATGTTTCAAAAGGGTTAGCTCTTGTTTACTGTATTTTGAACATGCCCTTGTTGGCTGTACCACATTTTGACCTGTAAAGTGTTTTGCAAAATGCGTGCATTTATATAAATTTTAAATTTATGTTTTAAGATAATATTTTAGTAATATGATGATAATATGCTGGCACATTGGAACTTTACAAAGAGAAAACTTTTGTAATATAAGGAAATCGTTAGGTCATCATTATCTTAGGTCCTTTTTAGATAATTAAGATATGAGCATTTGTAAAGCGCACCAACACCCACGAAGGTATTCTGGAGCTGATCAGCTGTGTGCCTAGCTCTGCCAATAGTAGGTGGGTGTTAGAAATGGGGGTCTCTAGTTGGCAGAGGTAGGTACCTTTGTCCAAATAGGGACCCTTGCTTCTAATCAGGGTAAGGGGGATACACTTTAGATAACCCCTGCTCACCCCCTTGGTAGCTTGGCACGAGCAGACAGGCTTATCCCAAAGGCAATGTGTAAAGTATTTGTACCAACACTCACAGTAACACAGTGAAAACACCACAAATGGACACCACACCAGTTTAGAAAAATAAAATATCTTTATCTAAACTAAACAAGACCAAAACGACAAAAATCCAACATACAGATACTCTGAAAAATTTCTTTAGAAAGGTTGTTGCAAAAATAAGCTTGTAGAAATCAAATACCACCAACTGGGGCTATCACGACGTCAGGACAGTACAAAATCCAAAGTACGGCGCTGCCCGCGAGGATCGTGGCGTCGGGCGCGGAGTCACACGGACCCCGAACAACAGTACCTTGAGAAAATGAAGTCGGTGACAATGCACGGCATCGACGAAGAACGATGTCGTCTCCGGTGATGATGCGACGTCGGCGGTTCTTTCGAGTTACCCTCGGCGGTTATCGGCACCTCGATAACAGGAGGCCGGCGGTTGGCGAAGAAACTGAGTCGATGCGAGCGCTGGCGTCGGTCACGGCTGATCACTGCCGGTGTCGGCGGGAGTCGTAGTGCGTCGGAGCTGCGGAGCAGGCCGGGGAGCGCAGCGTCGTCACTTCACGAGCTGCTCCCCGGGCCTCGATGCAGGTCGCGGCGTCACAGAGGCGGCGTCGACGGCATCGGAAAACAGATTTTCTTGCTTTTCTTAGTTTCTTTCAGCTCCCAACAGCAGAAGCAACCTCCAGGGCCTCACACAGAGTTACAGGCACCTCCTGGCAGGTCAGAACTCCCAGCAAGGAAGTTCAGGGAAGCTGGGGGTGAAGTCCTTTTGTGCCTGGGACTTCAGAAACAGGAGGCCAGCTCTACTCAGGCCCTTGGAGACTTGTCTTTAGAGGGACACAGCACACAGCAAAGTCCTTCTTCAAGCAGGGGGACACAGCACACAGCAAAGTCCCTTAGTCCTCTCCTCAGTGGATACAGCAAACTGCAGGCCAACCCCAGACACACAGCAAGGGCAGTACTTCTCCTCTGTCTCTTCAGCTAATCTTCTTTGGCAGGGATTCCTCTTGATCACGAAGTAGTCTAAAATTCAGGGGTTTCAGCTCTCATATTTATACCCCAAAAGTCTTTGTTCTCTATGTGTGAGGGGTCCTGGACCCAGTCCAAACCAGTTCTGGGTGCATTCTGCCAGTGCACATCTTCTTCCTTTGTGAGTGTGGGCCAGGGTCATCAGACACACCGCAGGAGGTGGAGCCAGCATTGTGGAAGGCAGGCACAGCCCTATTCAGGCCCAGGTGCTACTCCTCCCACCACTCCAAATGCAGATAGGTCTATTCAGCCTAGTGCTGACTCACCCAGTCTCCTGAAGCCACCCCCAGCCTCTGTCACTCTCAAACCAGACAGTCAATCCACAAACAGGCAGAGGCACACAGAAAGGTTGAACAAGAAAATAGCCACTTTCTAAAAGTGTTATTTTCAAACACAGAATTTAAAAACTATCCTTCCTAAAAGATGTGTTATTAAATTCTGAGTTCAGGGATACCAGACTTTAATTTTCTATCTTACTCCTATGGGCAGATATGCAGGTAAACATGATACACAGCATTCCCCATTCTGTCCTATGGGCAAGATAGCCTTTCAATAGTGAAAAACGGAATTGGCAGTATTTCACTATCAGGACATGTTACCCACACTAGTACATGTCCTACCTTTCACATACACTGCACCCTGCCCAGGGGGGTACCTTGGGCCTACCATAGGGGTGTCCAATGTGTACGAAAAGGGAAGGGTCAGGCCTGGCAAGTGGGTACACTGGCCAGGTCAACATGGCAGTTAACACTGCGCACAGGCACCGCAGTGGCAGGCCTGAGACATCTTTTTAGGGCTACTCCTGTGGGTGGCACAATCAGTGCTGCAAGCCCACTAGTAATATGAAAAACAATGGTCCTAGACCTAATTTAAAAAAAAAAAATGAATTGAATCACAACCTACAATAATAATATAACAAATTATTTGCTGAGCCCAATTCCTATTGGCTCACAGTAATTAATTACAAACAATTTACTAAAGTGCAACAACCACAAACTTAGTTTCTTTTGCAAGCGTTTTATTCCATCAAAATTAATGCAACAGTATATACTTTACTGAACGTGATACTAAGAGACAGGGAAAGGTTGCTCCAGGGGAACGTGCAGGAATAGAAAAGTGCTCAAGCTGTGCGAAGGGTGAATAAAATTCAGATGATGCGGTGAAAGAATGGGTTAAAATAGTTCATTCATTGGACTGATGGATAATTCTCAGTCTTTGTTCTACCTGGCCACATTTTATAATTTCAAACCAATTTCCATTTAATTTCGAAATACACAATACAATTCTTGTGAGGCACGTTAAGGTCAGAGACCGGTGGTCCAGGTTAGATGTATATGGGCGTCGACGTTTCGACCCGTCTTGGGGCTCAAGGGATAATTGGGGGCCTCGGCCTGCGGGTCTTCCTCAGGACGGTGGGGGCAACCTGTGTGTCGGTGTAATGTCTTAGTTATACACCTACTGGGGAAATAGAAGGGATCAGGGTTGTGCACAAAATTGGCTTAATATTCTCATTATTTGGCCATTCACAACTTGGGCTTACCCGCTGGTCCTCGCTGGGTAGGGGAACCTCCTGTTGGTTTAGGCATAGTGTGCGTCCCCATCTGTAATTAAAAGGGGGCTAGTTGAGGACTATAGGGTACGCATACCTGAAACTAAAACTAAAACAGACCCGAACCAAACCGTGCTGTACTTACCCATAAATGAAAGGTAAGATACTGGCTATTGTTTCCAGTGCAGTCAATGGGCAATCAATGCTGGAGCTGTAAGTAAATTAACCCAAATTTAGGAGTACGGTCTGGTATAGTGGAGGAATCAAGAGGGAAAAGAATTGAGGCAACTACATGATCCTACATCCCCTTACCTGTACAAACACGGGTCCGGCGCGATCAATCCGCCCGGGACGCTGGCAGCTATCGGGTCTGACCGCGAGGACGTTATTTAAACGTCCCGCGAGCGTGAGTCTCACGCTGGAGCCACCGCTCAACATAGAAAACAGACTCCCACCATTGGTATCGTGGGAGGGGGGGAGAGACCAGTAACGGCAATGCGTAAGGCCTAGTATCTTGGTTAACCTTATAGATGATATTTAATCCACTTAGGACGGGCGCTTCTAAATCAGTGCACGCAAACTAATAGAGCTGTAGACATCAACGTTACTTCTGTCGGACATCAAGATATGCCGTGACAGCTAGATGTATGGAATGTAGTCCTGTACCGTTTTCGAGATATCCTAATGAGCTACTCATATCTATGTTAAGGGGCTTGGACATCTTGGGAAAACTGAATAATGGTAGTGCCGAAATTAATGCACAATAAAATACAACATATATACACTATATTACATTAGCGAACAATTCGAAGTGAATAATTATACAGTGTGGATATTTGAAGATGTGTAAACATAATCACATGCTATATACACCCGATGTAATACCATACAGTATAAGAGGTAGCTTAAATTAACAGTTTCTATCTATGTCCAGGAGCAATGGCTTCCTACCGGTTTAGGTTTAACCTACATACATCTTATTTAACCTCCAAATTGATGATATTGTGTATGACATATTCAGTTCAACACAGCATATTTACACTATTTAACAAATACATAACCGGACAATAGATCAATATGAATAATAATACAGTGTGGCTACAATTGTATCTGTGACATGAAGGAGCACCATAGGAAGCAGTACTTGATCAGTGGTGGTTAAATTAACCATTATTCAGCACAGATACTTGCTTTCTAATCTCCTCATATTCATTAAGCCCCCGTGTTATGGTGTCAAACAGATGTATGAACCTACATTCACGGATGCTTAAGACATTGTTCAGATTACCTCCTCTGGGATTGGGTTTAACCTTTTCAATGACCCACCACTTGAGACTTTCCGGTGTATGTCCAAACATGGTGAAGTGATCCACGAGTGGTGCACCCTGCGTCTTACATCGTATGCGGCTGCAGTGTTGTAAAATGCGACATTTGACTTTTTGAATGGTCTGGCCTGTATACATGAAGTCGCAAGGACAAGTGATAGCATAGATAACTCCAGCGGTGTTACAATTGCTATGGTCCTGCAATACATGTGTACGATCGTTGTGTGTGAATTGCTTTATTTCTTGTAACATAGGGCAGGCCTTGCAATTGCCACATTTAAAGTGACCTTTAACTGGGGATATACCCCATAGTGCCGTTTGACGTGGGGTATTGGATGATGGTAGCAGAGATTTCACGATATGATCTCTCACGTTCTTGCCCTTTTTAAAGGCGTGTAAAGGTGATGGTATATTCCCTAGTTCATCCGAGATCAGATGCCAATGCTGGTTGATGATCTTTTTTATGGCATGGCTCTTGGTTGAGAAAGTAGTTGCGCATACTATGCGCTCCTCCTTCTCATTAATCCTCTGTCTGGGTTCAAGGAGGAATTCTCTGTGGTTGTGCCATGCACGGTTATGGGCTTTTTTGAGGAGTCCGGGGGGGTATCCTCTCTCAATTAAGCGTGACATTAGACCCACAGATTCCTCAAAATAATCCTCTTTCTTCGAGCAATTACGACGCAACCTCAAGAACTGCCCAAAGGGTAGGTTATCCCTGAGGTTACGTGGGTGGTGACTTGAGTAGTGCAGCAGTGTGTTACGTTCGCTGCTCTTTCTGAAAAGACTGGTATATAGTATGTCTGATTCCGCTTTTATAGTGATGTCTAGAAAATGAATTGAGTCTCTGTTAGATTCCAGTGTAAACTGAATGTCATTTGAACATGTGTTAAGCCAAATATGGAAGGACTTGAGTTGTTCCTCGTTCCCTTTCCATATGATCAGCACATCATCTATGTAGCGGCGCCACAGTTCCACACACTCAATATATGGGTTGCAATTGTTCAAAACATATTTATGTTCATAAGCGTCCATATAAATGATCGCTAGATTCGGGGCGAAACTGGCCCCCATCGCCACACCCTTAGTTTGTAAATAATGTTGGCCCTGAAAATAAAAATAATTTTTAGTCATGGCGATAGTTAGAAGTTCAATAATGAACTCTGTTGGTACTTTATGTGGTGCTGGCCGGTTGTTCAATGCTGATTCAATGCAAATGAGGGCCGGGGCCTGGGGAATGTTGGTGTACAGTGCGATAATATCCATTGTGGCCAATAAATTAGTTGCAGGATTATATGGACGATCATCCACCAATTGTATTGTCTGCATCGTGTCTCTAAGGTACGTAGCCGTTTTTTCAGCTATGGGTTTTAGGAACACATCAACGTATTTACATAAGGGTTCTAATAGTGACCCACATCCCGAAATTATAGGTCTTCCTGGCGGATCCTGCATACGTTTATGTATTTTCGGCAGGGTATAAATGGTGGGCATCCTGGGATGCTTGTTGTTAAGGTAGTCATATTCATATTTACTCAGATAACCTTTCTCCAGGGCACTTCTAGTATTTCTTTCTATAAGGTTACTTATCTCATTAGTTGGATCAGTTCTCAGTTTCTCATAGTTGCCGGCAACGTTCAACTGTGAGAGAATCTCTTTTTTGTAATCCTCAAAGTTTTGTACAACTATAGCTCCGCCTTTGTCGGCGGGCTTGATAACTATGCTGTTGTTGCTCTTAAGTGTCCGTAGGGCTTGGCGTTCGGCTTTGGTAATGTTATATTTAACATATTGTCTGTTTGAAAGGACTTTGTTTACATCCCGCATCACTACCTGTTCGTATGCCAAAATCTTGTGGGGCATTAGATGTGTCGGGGGGTTAAATTTAGATGGTGGTCTAAGGCCACTTCCTGAGAAGGTTGGTTGGTAGGGGATCTTTTGAAAATAGTGTTTCAGTCTTATTTTGCGGAAGAACTGGTGAAGTTCCACTTTCAAATTAAAGTTGTTGGGCATAGAGGTGGGGACAAAGGATAACACTTTTTCCAAGATTTTTTGCTCTTCGGGTTTAAGGGTATAGTCTGAAAGGTTTACCACCGGGTTCTCAGGTGTGTATACTACCATCTGTAGTGTTGCTTCCGGGTTTGTATGTCCCCGTGTGTCTCTTGTTGGAAGTGTGTCTGTCTCTTGGCTCTGCCCCTGCCTCTGTTCCAAAGTGGTGCCCTCGTCCCCCTGGGTCTGCCCCAGGGGCGGCCCCTTCCTCGCTGCTCCCACCATGGATCTTCCGCTAAAAAAGGCTGGTCTGAGTAAGTGTAATCAGGGTTGGATGTGGTGACACTGGGGCCTGGGCGTTCAGTGTCACTTCCTGAGCTACTTCCTAGTGATGAACCTGAGAATGTCGTATACCTTCTGAAACCACTTCTCCCTCTACTAGAGAAAGTACCCTGTTGTTCCCTTATGTAGTAACCTTCTTGTAGGTACGGGTAGGTAGCCTTTTTGTCATAGAATTTTATATCCTTAGCCACTTTGTCTAATTTGGTTGTTTGTGTATACAAGTCAACAGGGCCGGACTGGCTACCGGGCGTTTTGCTGTGCTGCCGAGCTGGGGGCTGATGTCACTGCGGTGGGGGCTAATTTCGTTGATGGAGACCTGCGTGTGCTTTGAAATAAACAAAGCAAAATGAATTTCGTTCAGCACACGCAGGTCCCCATCAACGAAATCAGCCCCCAGCTCGGCAGCATGCCGAAACGCCCGGTAGCCAGTCCGGCCCTGCAAGTCAAAGTCACGAATGGTTCTTTCAAGTCTTTCTAAAGCTTCTTTAGCGTTGCTAAGGGCTTTATCATCAATTATTTCTTTCTTCAATTCTGCTATTTCCTTAATCAGGCGTTGCACCTCTTCCACAGCAGTCTCGATCCCAAGCACCATCCAGTGCCTGGAACAATTATTAGAGACGAAGCTGAAGTTTTCCTTAAACTTAGGGATTTCCACAAATATCGCCGGCTCATTTCTAACTTGTAGTCCTTTTGGAATCACATTAGATTGTAGATATTTGGCCAAGGTGTGACCATGTAACCTTGTTCTGATCAACTTTTTCTCTAAACGCTCTAATTTGGATATTTTTTCATTGAGCGAGAGATCAATATTAGAGGTTGACACACCTAAGAGACTTGCGCCACCTTGGGCTTGTAACAGACGATCTATATAGTCGTCACTGTATGATAATGTTTCTCTTTCAGACATATTTTGTGAATTACATTAATGTATAACAATTAGAACATAACAAACACTAAATATTTCCACATTTACAAACAAATAACCCTCGCAGGCAGTACCTGCACAAGGTAGCCATTATAAAAATGGGGTGACCCAGTGGCCATGGACCTGGGTTTAATGTAATACGAAAAACAATGGTCCTAGACCTAATTTTCAAAAAAAAAAATGAATTGAATCACAACCTACAATAATAATATAACAAATTATTTGCTGAGCCCAATTCCTATTGGCTCACAGAAATCAATTACAAACAATTTACTAAAGTGCAACAACCACAAACTTAGTTTCTTTTGCAAGCGTTTTATTCCATCATAATTAATGTAACAGTATATACTTTACTGAACGTGATACTAAGAGACAGGGGAAAGGTTGCTCCAGGGGAACGTGCAGGAATAGAAAAGTGCTCAAGCTGTGCGAAGGGTGAATAAAATTCAGATGATGCGGTGAAAGAATGGGTTAAAATAGTTCATTCATTGGACTGATGGATAATTCTCAGTCTTTGTTCTACCTGGCCACATTTTGTAATTTCAAACCAATTTCCATTTAATTTCGATATACACAATACAATTCTTGTGAGGCACGATAAGGTCAGAGACTGGTGGTCCAGGTTAGATGTATATGGGCGTCGACGTTTCGACCAGTCTTGGGGCTCAAGGGATAATTGGGGGCCTCGGCCTGCGGGTCTTCCTCAGGACGATGGGGGCAACCTGTGTGTCGGTGTAATGTCTTAGTTATACACCTACTGGGGAAATAGAAGGGATCAGGGTTGTGCACAAAATTGGCTTAATATTCTCATTATTTGGCCATTCACAACTTGGCTTACCCGCTGGTCCTCGCTGGGTAGGGGAACCTCCTGTTGGTTTAGGCATAGTGTGCGTCCCCATCTGTAATTAAAAGGGGGCTAGTTGAGGACTATAGGGTACGCATACCTGAAACTAAAACTAAAACAGACCCGAACCAAACCGTGCTGTACTTACCCATAAATGAAAGGTAAGATACTGGCTATTGTTTCCAGTGCAGTCAATGGGCAATCAATGCTGGAGCTGTAATTAAATTAACCCAAATTTAGGAGTACGGTCTGGTATAGTGGAGGAATCAAGAGGGAAAAGGATTGAGTCAACTACATGATCCTACATCCCCTTACCTGTACAAACACGGGTCCGGCGTGATCAATCCGCCCGGGACGCTGGCAGCTATCGGGTCTGACCGCGAGGACGTTATTTAAACGTCCCGCGAGCGTGAGTCTCACGCTGGAGCCACCGCTGGTATCGTGGGAGGGGGAGAGAGACCAGTAACGGCAATGCGTAAGGGCTAGTATCTTGGTTAACCTTATAGATGATATTTAATCCACTTAGGACGGGCGCTTCTAAATCAGTGCACGCAAACTAATAGAGCTGTAGACATCAACGTTACTTATGTCGGACATCAAGATATGCCGTGACAGCTAGATGTACGGAATGTAGTCCCGTACCATTTTCGAGATAGCCTAATGAGCTACTCATATCTATGTTAAGGGGCTTGGACATCTTGGGCAAACTGAATAATGGTAGTGCCGAAATTAATGCACAATAAAATACAACATATATACACTATATTACATTAGCGAACAATTCGAAGTGAATAATTATACAGTGTGGATATTTGAAGATGTGTAAACATAATCACATGCTATATACACCTGATGTAATACCATACAGTATCAGAGGTAGCTTAAATTAACAGTTTCTATCTATGTCCAGGAGCAATGGCTTCCTACCGGTTTAGGTTTCACCTACATACATCTTATTTAACCTGCAAATTGATGATATCGTGTATGACATATTCAGTTCAACACAGCATATTTACACTATTTAACAAATACATAACCGGACAATAGATCAATATGAATAATAATACAGTGTGGCTACAATTGTATCTGTGACATGAAGGAGCACCATAGGCAGCAGTACTTGATCAGTGGTGGTTAAATTAACCATTATTCAGCACAGATACTTGCTTGCTAATCTCCTCATATTCATTAAACCCCCGTGTTTTGGTGTCAAACAGATGTATGAACCTACATTCATGGATGCTTAAGACATTGTTCAGATTACCTCCTCTGGGATTGGGTTTAACCTTTTCAATGACCCACCACTTGAGACTTTCCGGTGTATGTCCAAACGTGGTGAAGTGATCCACGAGTGGTGCACCCTGCGTCTTACATCGTATGCGGCTGCAGTGTTGTAAAATGCGACATTTGACTTTTTGAATGGTCTGGCCTATATACATGAAGTCGCAAGGACAAGTGATAGCATAGATAACTCCAGCGGTGTTACAATTGCTATGATCCTGCAATACATGTGTACGATCGTTGTGTGTGAATTGCTTTATTTCTTGTAACATACGGCAGGCCTTGCAATTGCCACATTTAAAGTGACCTTTAACTGGGGATATACCCCATAGTGCCGTTTGACGTGGGGTATTGGATGATGGTAGCAGAGATTTCACGATATGATCTCTCACGTTCTTGCCCTTTTTAAAGGCGTGTAAAGGTGATGGTATATTCCCTAGTTCATCCGAGATCAGATGCCAATGCTGGTTGATGGTCTTTTTTATGGCATGGCTCTTGGTTGAGAAAGTAGTTGTGCATACTATGCGCTCCTCCTTCTCATTAATCCTCTGTCTGGGTTCAAGGAGGAATTCTCTGTGGTTGTGCCATGCACGTTTACGGGCTTTTTTGAGGAGTCCGGGGGGTATCCTCTCTCAATTAAATGTGACATTAGACCCACAGATTCCTCAAAATAATCCTCTTTCTTCGAGCAATTCTGACGCAACCTCAAGAACTGCCCAAAGGGTAGGTTATCCCTGAGGTTACGTGGGTGGTGACTTGAGTAGCGCAGCAGTGTGTTACGTTCGCTGCTCTTTCTGAAAAGACTGGTATATAGTATGTCTGATTCCGCTTTTATAGTGATGTCTAGAAAATGAATTGAGTCTCTGTTAGATTCCAGTGTAAACTGAATGTCATTTGAACATGTGTTAAGCCAAATATGAAAGGACTTGAGTTGTTCCTCGTTCCCTTTCCATATGATCAGCACATCATCTATGTAGCGGCGCCACAGTTCCACACACTCAATATATGGGTTGCAATTGTTCAAAACATATTTATGTTCATAAGCGTCCATATAAATGATCGCTAGATTCGGGCGAAACTGGCCCCCATCGCCACACCCTTAGTTTGTAAATAATGTTGGCCCTGAAAATAAAAATAATTTTTAGTCATGGCGATAGTCAGAAGTTCAATAATGAACTCTGTTGGTACTTTATGTGGTGCTGGCCGGTTGTTCAATGCTGATTCAATGCAAATGAGGGCCGGGGCCTGGGGAATGTTGGTGTACAGTGCGGTAATATCCATTGTGGCCAATAAATTAGTTGCAGGATTATATGGACGTTCATCCACCAATTGTATTGTCTGCATCGTGTCTCTAAGGTACGTAGCCGTTTTTTCAGCTATGGGTTTTAGGAACACATCAACGTATTTACATAAGGGTTCTAATAGTGACCCACATCCCGAAATTATAGGTCTTCCTGGCGGAGACTGCATACGTTTATGTATTTTCGGCAGGGTATAAATGGTGGGCATCCTGGGATGCTTGTTGTTAAGGTTGTCATATTCATATTTACTCAGATAACCTTTCTCCAGGGCACTTCTAGTATTTCTTTCTATAAGGTTACTTATCTCTTTAGTTGGATCAGTTCTCAGTTTCTCATAGTTGCCGGCAACGTTCAACTGTGAGAGAATCTCTTTTTTGTAATCCTCAAAGTTTTGTACAACTATAGCTCCGCCTTTGTCAGCGGGCTTGATAACTATGCTGTTGTTGCTCTTAAGTGTCCCTAGGGCTTGGCGTTCGGCTTGGTAATGTTATATTTAACATATTGTCTGTTTGAAAGGACTTTGTTTACATCCCGCATCACTACCTGTTCGTATGGTCTTAGACCACCATCTAAATTTAACCCCCCGACACATCTAATGCCACACAAGATCTTGGCATACGAACAGGTAGTGATGCGGGATGTAAACAAAGTCCTTTCAAACAGACAATATGTTAAATATAACATTACCAAAGCTGAACGCCAAGCCCTAGGGACACTTAAGAGCAACAACAGCATAGTTATCAAGCCCGCCGACAAAGGCGGAGCTATAGTTGTACAAAGCTTTGAGGATTACAAAAAAGAGATTCTCTCACAGTTGAACGTTGCCGGCAACTATGAGAAACTGAGAACTGATCCAACTAAAGAGATAAGTAACCTTATAGAAAGAAATACTAGAAGTGCCCTGGAGAAAGGTTATCTGAGTAAATATGAATATGACTACCTTAACAACAAGCATCCCAGGAAGCCCACCATTTATACCCTGCCGAAAATACATAAACGTATGCAGGATCCGCCAGGAAGACCTATAATTTCGGGATGTGGGTCACTATTAGAACCCTTATGTAAATACGTTGATGTGTTCCTAAAACCCATAGCTGAAAAAACGGCTACGTACCTTAGAGACACGATGCAGACAATACAATTGGTGGATGAACGTCCATATAATCCTGCAACTAATTTATTGGCCACAATGGATATTACCGCACTGTACACCAACATTCCCCAGGCCCCGGCCCTCATTTGCATTGAATCAGCATTGAACAACCGGCCAGCACCACATAAAGTACCAACAGAGTTCATTATTGAACTTCTGACTATCGCCATGACTAAAAATTATTTTTATTTTCAGGGCCAACATTATTTACAAACTAAGGGTGTGGCGATGGGGGCCAGTTTCGCCCCGAATCTAGCGATCATTTATATGGACGCTTACGAACATAAATATGTTTTGAACAATTGCAACCCATATATTGAGTGTGTGGAACTGTGGCGCTGCTACATAGATGATGTGCTGATCATATGGAAAGGGAACGAGGAACAACTCAAGTCCTTCCATATTTGGCTTAACACATGTTCAAATGACATTCAGTTTACACTGGAATCTAACAGAGACTCAATTCATTTTCTAGACATCACTATAAAAGCGGAATCAGACATACTATATACCAGTCTTTTCAGAAAGAGCAGCGAACGTAACACACTGCTGCGCTACTCAAGTCACCACCCACGTAACCTCAGGGATAACCTACCCTTTGGGCAGTTCTTGAGGTTGCGTCGTAATTGCTCGAAGAAAGAGGATTATTTTGAGGAATCTGTGGGTCTAATGTCACACTTAATTGAGAGAGGATACCCCCCCGGACTCCTCAAAAAAGCCCGTAAACGTGCATGGCACAACCACAGAGAATTCCTCCTTGAACCCAGACAGAGGATTAATGAGAAGGAGGAGCGCATAGTATGCACAACTACTTTCTCAACCAAGAGCCATGCCATAAAAAAGATCATCAACCAGCATTGGCATCTGATCTCGGATGAACTAGGGAATATACCATCACCTTTACACGCCTTTAAAAAGGGCAAGAACGTGAGAGATCATATCGTGAAATCTCTGCTACCATCATCCAATACCCCACGTCAAACGGCACTATGGGGTATATCCCCAGTTAAAGGTCACTTTAAATGTGGCAATTGCAAGGCCTGCCCTATGTTACAAGAAATAAAGCAATTCACACACAACGATCGTACACATGTATTGCAGGACCATAGCAATTGTAACACCGCTGGAGTTATCTATCCTATCACTTGTCCTTGCGACTTCATGTATATAGGCCAGACCATTCAAAAAGTCAAATGTCGCATTTTACAACACTGCAGGCGCATACGATGTAATACGCAGGGTGCACCACTCGTGGATCACTTCACCATGTTTGGACATACACCGGAAAGTCTCAAGTGGTGGGTCATTGAAAAGGTTAAACCCAATCCCAGAGGAGGTAATCTGAACAATGTCTTAAGCATCCGTGAATGTAGGTTCATACATCTGTTTGACACCATAACACGGGGGCTTAATGAATATGAGGAGATTAGCAAGCAAGTATCTGTGCTGAATAATGGTTAATTTAACCACCACTGATCAAGTACTGCTGCCTATGGTGCTCCTTCATGTCACAGATACAATTGTAGCCACACTGTATTATTATTCATATTGATCTATTGTCCGGTTATGTATTTGTTAAATAGTGTAAATATGCTGTGTTGAACTGAATATGTCATACACGATATCATCAATTTGCAGGTTAAATAAGATGTATGTAGGTTAAACCTAAACCGGTAGGAAGCCATTGCTCCTGGACATAGATAGAAACTGTTAATTTAAGCTACCTCTGATACTGTATGGTATTACATCGGGTGTATATAGCATGTGATTATGTTTACACATCTTCAAATATCCACACTGTATAATTATTCACTTCGAATTGTTCGCTAATGTAATATAGTGTATATATGTTGTATTTTATTGTGCATTAATTTCGGCACTACCATTATTCAGGTTGCCCAAGATGTCCAAGCCCCTTAACATAGATATGAGTAGCTCATTAGGCTATCTCGAAAACGGTACAGGACTACATTCCGTACATCTAGCTGTCACGGCATATCTTGATGTCCGACATAAGTAACGTTGATGTCTACAGCTCTATTAGTTTGCGTGCACTGATTTAGAAGAGCCCGTCCTAAGTGGATTAAATATCATCTATAAGGTTAACCAAGATACTAGGCCTTACGCATTGCCGTTACTGGTCTCTCCCCCCTCCCACGATACCAACCGTGGGAGTCTGTTTTCTATGTTGAGCGGTGGCTCCAGCGTGAGACTCACGCTCGCGGGACGTTTAAATAACGTCCTCGCGGTCAGACCCGATAGCTGCCAGCGTCCCGGGCGGATTGATCGCGCCGGACCCGTGTTTGTACAGGTAAGGGGATGTAGGATCATGTAGTTGCCTCAAACCTTTTCCCTCTTGATTCCTCCACTATACCAGACCGTACTCCTAAATTTGGGTTAATTTAATTACAGCTCCAGCATTGATTGCCCATTGACTGCACTGGAAACAATAGCCAGTATCTTACCTTTCATTTATGGGTAAGTACAGCACGGTTTGGTTCGGGTCTGTTTTAGTTTTAGTTTCAGGTATGCGTACCCTATAGTCCTCAACTAGCCCCCTTTTAATTACAGATGGGGACGCACACTATGCCTAAACCAACAGGAGGTTCCCCTACCCAGCGAGGACCAGCGGGTAAGCTCAAGTTGTGAATGGCCAAATAATGAGAATATTAAGCCAATTTTGTGCACAACCCTGATCCCTTCTATTTCCCCAGTAGGTGTACAACTAAGACATTACACCGACACACAGGTTGCCCCCACCGTCCTGATGAAGACCCGCAGGCCGAGGCCCCAATTATCCCTTGAGCCCCAAGACGGGTCGAAACGTCGACGCCCATATACATCTAACCTGGACCACCAGTCTCTGACCTTAACGTGCCTCACAAGAATTGTATTGTGTATTTCGAAATTAAATGGAAATTGGTTTGAAATTATAAAATGTGGCCAGGTAGAACAAAGACTGAGAATTATCCATCAGTCCAATGAATGAACTATTTTAACCCATTCTTTCACCGCATCATCTGAATTTTATTCACCCTTCGCACAGCTTGAGCACTTTTCTATTCCTGCACGTTCCCCTGGAGCAACCTTTCCCCTGTCTCTTAGTATCACGTTCAGTAAAGTATATACTGTTGCATTAATTATGATGGAATAAAACGCTTGCAAAAGAAACTAAGTTTGTGGTTGTTGCACTTTAGTAAATTGTTTGTAATTAATTACTGTGAGCCAATAGGAATTGGGCTCAGCAAATAATTTGTTATATTATTATTGTAGGTTGTCATTCAATTCATTTTTTTTTGAAAATTAGGTCTAGGACCATTGTTTTTCGTATTACATTAAACCCAGGTCCATGGCCACTGGGTCACCCCATTTTTATAATGGCTACCTTGTGCAGGTACTGCCTTCGAGGGTTATTTGTTTGTAAATGTGTAAATATTTAATGTTTGTTATGTTCTAATTGTTATACATTAATGTAAGTCACAAAATATATCTGAAAGAGAAACATTATCATACAGTGACGACTATATAGATCGTCTGTTACAAGCCCAAGGTGGCGCAAGTCTCTTAGGTGTGTCAACCTCTAATATTGATCTCTCGCTCAATGAACAAATATCCAAATTAGAGCGTTTAGAGAAAAAGTTGATCAGAACAAGGTTTCATGGTCACACCTTGGCCAAATATCTACAATCTAATGTGATTCCAAAAGGACTACAAGTTAGAAATGAGCCGGCGATATTTGTGGACAACCCTAAGTTTAAGGAAAACTTCAGCTTCGTCTCTAATAATTGTTCCAGGCACTGGATGGTGCTTGGGATCGAGACTGCTGTGGAAGAGGTGCAACGCCTGATTAAGGAAATAGCAGAATTGAAGAAAGAAATAATTGATGATAAAGCCCTTAGCAACGCTAAAGAAGCTTTAGAAAGACATGAAAGAACCATTCGTGACTTTGACTTGTATACACAAACAACCAAATTAGACAAAGTGGCTAAGGATATAAAATTCTATGACAAAAAGGCTACCTACCCGTACCTACAAGAAGGGAACAACAGGGTACTTTCTCTAGTAGAGGGAGAAGTGGTTTCAGAAGGTATACGACATTCTCAGGTTCATCACTAGGAAGTAGCTCAGGAAGTGACACTGAACGCCCAGGCCCCAGTGTCACCACATCCAACCCTGATTACACTTACTCAGACCAGCCATTTTTAGCAGAAGATCCATGGTGGGAGCAGCGAGGAAGGGGCCGCCCCTGGGGCAGACCCAGGGGGACAAGGGCACCACTTTGGAACAGAGGCAGGGGCAGAGCCAAGAGACAGACACACTTCCAACTAGAGACACACGGGGACATACAAACCCGGAAGCAACACTACAGATGGTAGTATACACACCTGAGAACCCAGTGGTAAACCTATCAGACTATACCCTTAAACCCGAAGAGCAAAAAATCTTGGAAAAAGGGTTATCCTTTGTCCCCACCTCTATGCCCAACAACTTTAATTTGAAAGTGGAACTTCACCAGTTCTTCCGCAAAATAAGACTGAAACACTATTTTCAAAAGATCCCCTACCAACCAACCTTCTCAGGAAGTGGCCTTAGACCACCATCTAAATGTAACCCCCCGACACATCTAATGCCACACAAGATCTTGGCATACGAACAGGTAGTGATGCAGGATGTAAACAAAGTCCTTTCAAACAGACAATATGTTAAATATAACATTACCAAAGCCGAACGCCAAGCCCTACGGACACTTAAGAGCAACAACAGCATAGTTATCAAGCCCGCCGACAAAGGCGGAGCTATAGTTGTACAAAACTTTGAGGATTACAAAAAAGAGATTCTCTCACAGTTGAACGTTGCCGGCAACTATGAGAAACTGAGAACTGATCCAACTAAAGAGATAAGTAACATTTTAGAAAGAAATACTAGAAGTGCCCTGGAGAAAGGTTATCTGAGTAAATATGAATATGACTACCTTAACAACAAGCATCCCAGGATGCCCACCATTTATACCCTGCCGAAAATACATAAACGTATGCAGGATCCGCCAGGAAGACCTATAATTTCGGGATGTGGGTCACTATTAGAACCCTTATGTAAATACGTTGATGTGTTTCTAAAACCCATAGCTGAAAAAACGTCTACGTACCTTAGAGACACGATGCAGACAATACAATTGGTGGATGAACGTCCATATAATCCTGCAACTAATTTATTGGCCACAATGGATATTACCGCACTGTACACCAACATTCCCCAGGCCCCGGCCCTCATTTGCATTGAATCAGCATTGAACAACCGGCCAGCACCACATAAAGTACCAACAGAGTTCATTATTGAACTTCTGACTATCGCCATGACTAAAAATTATTTTTATTTTCAGGGCCAACATTATTTACAAACTAAGGGTGTGGCGATGGGTGCCAGTTTCGCCCCGAATCTAGCGAACATTTATATGGACGCTTATGAACATAAATATGTTTTGAACAATTGCAACCCATATATTGAGTGTGTGGAACTGTGGCGCCGCTACATAGATGATGTGCTGATCATATGGAAAGGGAACGAGGAACAACTCAAGTCCTTCCATATTTGGCTTAACACATGTTCAAATGACATTCAGTTTACACTGGAATCTAACAGAGACTCAATTCATTTTCTAGACATCACTATAAAAGCGGAATCAGACATACTATGTACCAGTCTTTTCAGACTACTCAAGTCACCACCCACGTAACCTCAGGGATAACCTACCCTTTGGGCAGTTCTTGAGGTTGCGTCGTAATTGCTCAAAGAAAGAGGATTATTTTGAGGAATCTGTGGGTCTAATGTCACGCTTAATTGAGAGAGGATACCCCCCCGGACTCCTCAAAAAAGCCCGTAAACGTGCATGGCACAACCACAGAGAATTCCTCCTTGAACCCAGACAGAGGATTAATGAGAAGGAGGAGCGCATAGTATGCGCAACTACTTTCTCAACCAAGAGCCATGCCATAAAAAAGATCATCAACCAGCATTGGCATCTGATCTCGGATGAACTAGGGAATATACCATCACCTTTACACGCCTTTAAAAAGGGCAAGAATGTGAGAGATCATATCGTGAAATCTCTGCTACCATCATCCAATACCCCACTTCAGACGGCACTATGGGGTATATCCCCAGTTAAAGGTCACTTTAAATGTGGCAATTGCAAGGCCTGCCCTATGTTACAAGAAATAAAGCAATTCACACAAACGATCGTACACATGTATTGCAGGACCATAGCAATTGTAACACCGCTGGAGTTATCTATGCTATCACTTGTCCTTGCGACTTCATGTATATAGGCCAGACCATTCAAAAAGTCAAATGTCGCATTTTACAACACTGAAGCCGCTTACGATGTAAGACGCAGGGTGCACCACTCGTGGATCACTTCACCACGTTTGGACATACACCGGAAAGTCTCAAGTGGTGGGTCATTGAAAAGGTTAAACCCAATCCCAGAGCAGGTAATCTGAACAATGTCTTAAGCATACGTGAATGTAGGTTCATACATCTGTTTGACACCATAACACGGGGGCTTAATGGATATGAGGAGATTAGCAAGCAAGTATCTGTGCTGAATAATGGTTAATTTAACCACCACTGATCAAGTACTGCTGCCTATTGTGCTCCTTCATGTCACAGATACAATTGTAGCCACACTGTATTATTATTCATATTGATCTATTGTCCGGTTATGTATTTGTTAAATAGTGTAAATATGCTGTGTTGAACTGAATATGTCATACACAATATCATCAATTTGCAGGGTAAATAAGATGTATGTAGGTTAAACCTAAACCGGTAGGAAGCCATTGCTCCTGGACATAGATAGAAACTGTTAATTTAAGCTACCTCTGATACTGTATGGTATTACTTTGGGTATATATAGCATGTGATTATGTTTAGACATCTTCAAATATCCACACTGTATAATTATTCATTTCGAATTGTTCGCTAATGTAATATAGTGTATATATGTTGTATTTTATTGTGCATTAATTTCGGCACTACCATTATTCAGTTTGCCCAAGATGTCCAAGCCCCTTAACATAGATATGAGTAGCTCATTAGGCTATCTCGAAAATGGTACGGGACTACATTACGTACATCTAGCTGTCACGGCATATCTTGATGTCCGACATAAGTAACGTTGATGTCTACAGCTCTATTAGTTTGCGTGCACTGATTTAGAAGTGCCCGTCCTAAGTGGATTAAATATCATCTATAAGGTTAACCAAGATACTAGGCCTTACGCATTGCCGTTACTGGTCTCTCCCCCCCTCCCACGATACCAACGGTGGGAGTCTGTTTTCTATGTTGAGCGGTGGCTCCAGCGTGAGACTCACGCTCGCGGGACGTTTAAAGAACGTCCTCGCGGTCAGACCCGATATCTGCCAGCGTCCCGGGCGGATTGATCGCGCCGGACCCGTGTTTGTACAGGTAAGGGGATGTAGGATCATGTAGTTGCCTCAATTCTTTTCCCTCTTGATTCCTCCACTATACCAGACCGTACTCCTAAATTTGGGTTAATTTAATTACAGCTCCAGCATTGATTGCCCATTGACTGCACTGGAAACAATAGCCAGTATCTTACCTTTCATTTATGGGTAAGTACAGCACGGTTTGGTTCGGGTCTGTTTTAGTTTTAGTTTCAGGTATGCGTACCCTATAGTCCTCAACTAGCTCCCTTTTAATTACAGATGGGGACGCACACTATGCCTAAACCAACAGGAGGTTCCCCTACCCAGCGAGGACCAGCGGGTAAGCCCAAGTTGTGAATGGCCAAATAATGAGAATATTAAGCCAATTTTGTGCACAACCCTGATCCCTTCTATTTCCCCAGTAGGTGTATAACTAAGACATTACACCGACACACAGGTTGCCCCCACCGTCCTGAGGAAGACCCGCAGGCCGAGGCCCCCAATTATCCCTTGAGCCCCAAGATGGGTCGAAACGTCGACGCCCATATACATCTAACCTGGACCACCAGTCTCTGATCTTAACGTGCCTCACAAGAATTGTATTGTGTATTTTGAAATTAAATGGAAATTGGTTTGAAATTATAAAATGTGGCCAGGTAGAACAAAGACTGAGAATTATCCATCAGTCCAATGAATGAACTATTTTAACCCATTCTTTCACCGCATCATCTGAATTTTATTCACCCTTCGCACAGCTTGAGCACTTTTCTATTCCTGCACGTTCCCCTGGAGCAACCTTTCCCCTGTCTCTTAGTATCACGTCCAGTAAAGTATATACTGTTGCATTAATTATGATGGAATAAAACGCTTGCAAAAGAAACTAAGTTTGTGGTTGTTGCACTTTAGTAAATTGTTTGTAATTAATTACTGTGAGCCAATAGGAATTGGGCTCAGCAAATAATTTGTTATATTATTATTGTAGGTTGTGATTCAATTCATTTTTTTGTTGAAAATTAGGTCTAGGACCATTGTTTTTCGTATTACATTAAACCCAGGTCCATGGCCACTGGGTCACCCCATTTTTATAATGGCAAGCCCACTAGTAGCATTTGGATTACCAGCCCTGGCACACTCAGTGCACGTTACTAGGGACCTACTGGTAAAACAAATATACCAATCATGGATAACTAATCACAATAGCAATTTATACAGGGAGCACTTGCACTTTGGCACTGATCAGCAGTGGCAAAGTGCCCAAAGCATCTAAACCAGCAAAAACGAATTCCAGCACAGTGTCAAAAATACAGGAGGTAGAGGCAAAAAGTCAGGGGAAACCACGCCAAGGATGCCAGGTCTAACACGTGTCCCCTCCAGCTGAAGAGTGGGGAGAACTACCCACCCTCTTGGGAGTTCTCATCACTAAGGCGGAAGAACCTGGACAGACCATCAGCATTGGTGTGTTCTGTACCAGGGCGGTGTTCCACCGTAAAGTCCATTCCCTGTAGGGAGATGGACCACCTCAACAGTTTTGGGTTCTCACCCCTCATCTGCATTAACCATCTGAGGGGCCTGTGGTCTGTCTGAACCCGGAAGTGAGTCCCAAACAAGTAGGGCCTTAGCTTCTTCAGTGCCCAGACCACAGCAAAAGCTTCCCTTTCAATTGCACTCCACCTCTGTTCCCTGGGAAGTAGCCTCCTGCTAATGAAAGCTACGGGTTGGTCCAAGTCCTCGTTGTTCAATTGAGAGAGTACTGCTCCCACTCCATGCTCTGAAGCATCTGTCTGCACCACAAACTCTTTGGAGAAATCAGGCGCCTTGAGCACGGGTGCCGTGCACATGGCAGCTTTCAGGGCATCAAACGCTGTCTGGCAGGCATCAGTCCAGATCACCTTCCTGGGCTGCTTCCTTGAAGGCAGCTCTGTCAAGGGGGCAACAATGGTGCCAAACCCCTTGACAAACCGTCTGTAATACCCGGTGAGTCCTAAGAAGGCCCTCACCACTGTCTGAGTCTTGGGGGGCTCCCAAGCCAGAATGGTATCAATCTTTGCTTGTAGGGGCGCCACCTGGCCGCTCCCTACCTGGTGTCCCAAGTACACCACAGATCCCTGCCCTATCTGGCACTTACTGGCCTTGATAGTGAGGCCTGCCCTTTGCAGAGCCTTCAACACTTCACAGAGGTGTTGCAAATGTTCTTCCCAACTGGAGCTGAACACAGCAATGTCATCCAGGTAAGCGGCGCTGAATTCCTCCAGCCCGGACAGTACCCGGTTGACCAGTCTCTGGAAGGTGGCAGGGGCGTTTTTCAACCCAAAGGGCATGACAGGGAACTGGAAGTGTCCTTCTGGGGTGGAAAACGCTGACCTCACTTTGGCCCCCTCAGTTAAGGCAATCTGCCAGTACCCAGATGTTAAATCAAACGTACTGAGGTACTGGGCAGCGCCCAACCGATCCACGAGCTCATCAGCTCTGGGGATGGGGTGTGCGTCAGTCTTGGTGACCGCATTGAGTCCACGATAGTCCACACAAAACCGGAGTTCTGGAGTGGCACCGGGTGCAGCAGCTTTCGGTACTAAGACCACTGGGCTAGTCCACGGGCTGCTGGAGGGCTCAATTACCCCTAGCGCCAACATCTTGGAGACTTCTTCCTTGATGCTAGCCCTGACCTTGTCAGCCACCCTGTAACATTTCTGTTTCACAGGTAGACTGTCCCCAGTGTCCACATCATGGATGCACCAATCGGTGACTCCTGGTGTCAGGGAAACAGGGAGGCGAACTGACCCAACACATGGCAACAGTCCCTCTGCTGTTCTGAGGTCAGGGTAGGCGAGAGGTTCACCCAATCCACTGACCCATCTCGCTCCTCTGCTGACAGGAGGTCAGGAAGAGGGTCACTTTCCTCCTCCATCCCATCATCTGTAGCAAGGAGCATTGTCACATCAGACCTCTCAAAGTGTGGCTTGAGGCAGTTCACATGTAGGACCCTCAAAGGGTTCCTGGGAGACTGCAAGTCAACCAGATAGGTTACATCGCTCTTGCACTCCACTACCTCATATGGCCCAGTCCACTTGTCTTGGAGCGCACAAGGCTCCACTGGTGCCATCACCCACACTTTCTGCCCAGGTTGAAATTCGACCAGAGTGGCATTCCGGTCGTACCATCTTTTCATTTCTTCCTGGCTAGCTTCCAGGTTTGTCTGAGCGAGCTTCCTGAAGCGTTGAGTCTGGTTGCGGAAGGCCAGCACATAGCTGAACACATCCTGGGGGTCTTACCAGTGGACTTCTCCCAACCCTGCTTCACCAGACTCAGAGGTCCTCTCACAGGGTGACCGTACAGGAGTTCAAAGGGACTGAACCCTAAGGACTTCTGAGGTACCTCCCTGTAAGCAAACAACAGGCTTGGCAGAAAGATGTCCCAATTCCGTCTCATAGGCTCCGCAAGGCCCATTATCATGCCTTTCAGGTTTCGTTGAATCTCTCAACCAACCCATTCCCTTGAGGATGGTAAGGAGTGGTGAACTTGTAAGTTACCCCACACTCCTCCCACAAAGACTTCATGTACTTTGAGATGAAGTTGGTACCCCGGTCGGAGACCACCTCTCTGGGGAACCCCACACGGGAAAAGATCACCATCAATGCACTGCCCACCACGGGGGCTGTGATTGTCCGGAGAGGGACAGCTTCCGGGTACCTGGTGGCATGGTCCACCAAGACCAAGATAAACTTGTTGCCTAAGGCTGTCTTGGGTTCCAATGGCCCCACAATGTCGATGCCCACCCGCTCGAAAGGGATGCTCACCATAGGAAAGGGTTGGAGGGGAGCCTTACACTTCCCTCCACTCTTGCCACTTGCCTGGCAAGTCTGGCAAGTCCTACAATGTGTACCGACAGGCGTCTTCATTTGGGGCCAGTAAAAGTGGGTGACAAGCCTCTGGTAGGTCTTGCATTGCCCCAAATGTCCTGCGAGAGGCACGTCATGAGCCAGACCCAGTAAGAAGGCCCTGAAGCGCTCGGGTACCACCATCACACGGGCTGCACCGGGCTCAGCGACCTTTGGCTCACTATAGAGTAATCCATCTTCCCAGTAAATGAGATGATTCTTGGACTCGCCGCCCGCTGCCTGGTCTGCGGCCTGTTTCCGCATACCAATGAGAGAAGGGCATTCTCTCTGCACCTTGCAGAACTCCTCCCTGGAGGGACCTCCTTCCTGCTGCCAATGGGTCAGCTCAGGCAGGTCTTCCAGTTCGGCTACCTGTTCCCCTGTGGGTTCCAGGGCATCCCCCTCAGGTTCTGCCTACTCCTGGACCGTGGGAAATGTGGGGGCTGGCTTCCCACGCCCCTGCCCCTTCTCTTTCTGACAGGTACCTGGGCCATTGTTTCAGGCTCCAGGTCCGCTTGATTACCCCTACTGGCTGCCATTGACCGAGTGGTCACACAAACCCACTCAGGCAGACCCAACATCTCCAAATGAGCCTGGCGTTCCACCTCCCTCCATGGGGAACTCTCCAGGTCATTTCCCAGCAGACAGTCTACAGGCATGGATGGACTAACAACGACCTTCAAGGAACCGGAGACCCCCCCACTCAAAGGGAACTTGTGCCACTTTGCAGAGGCGCACTGAGTTGTCCGCTGCAACTACAGGGTGAAGTGCATTAGGAATGACCTGCTCCTCAGACACCCACTGACACCTCACAGATGTCACGCTGGCTCCTGTATCTCTCAGAGCCTCCACCCTCCTCTCATTGATGGTCACCCACTGCCTGTATTTTTTTGTGTTCTCAGGCAGGTAGGTCTCCTGGACCATCTCTCTGTCTCCTAAAGAGACAAGGGTCATAACTGCTTGCTCCTCCCCTTCACTGGAAACTAATTCCTCTCCCAAAGCTACACTCACTAAACCCAGTGACTGAGCACCAGTGGGTGCTTGGGATTTCTTGGGACACTTAGGGGCAATGTGGCCCTTCTCACCACAGTGTTAACATCTGGGGGGACCCTGGAAGTTACGCCCGCCCTTAGGGGGCTGCGACGTCTTAGGCTGGGGGGGCTGGGACTCCTTTCCCTCTGAACTGTTTTGGGACCCTTTAGAGAACTCCTTTTGGTTACCCTTGTCCCCCCCACTCTTCTGCTGGGGACCCTGCTCACCTTTGGCTGTGGTACTGTTAGAAATGGGATCTCTAGTTGGCAAGGGCTTGCACCTTTGTCCAAGTAGGGACCCTTCTTCCTAGTCAGGGTAAGGGTGTTACACTCATGAAGTAATCCCTGCTCACCCTCGTGGTAGCTTGGCACGAGCAGTCAGGCTTAATTCAGAGGCAGTGTGTAAAGCATTTGCACATAACCAATAGTAATACAGTGTAAGCACTACAAGCGGACACCACACCAGTTTAGAAAAATAACCAATATTTTATATACTCAAGACAAGAACAATTACGACAAAAATCCACAATACTATACTTTACGAATGAATACTTGATACGGTAACTTCTTCTTTGCAGGAATAGCACAAAAGCAAAGTTCGTACGAGTCTGTAGCTCCGTCCGAGCCTACCGTGATGCTGAAAACCCCAGAGTCTAACAGTTCCAGCCGACCGCGTCGGTACGGGCCAGCAGAGTCATGAACAGACTCGGTTACAGTACCTTTCTCGTTGTGGCTGGTACGGAGTGTACGAGCCGGTCGGCGTTCGTCGCGGTTGCGGTGCAAGACGGAGCGATGCAAGGTGCGGTGTCCCCCGATGCGGTGCAGGCAGCGGCTCGATGAGCGTCGTGCAGACGGAGTCGGTGAGTCCAAGGCGTGCGATGCAGGGTGAGACGATGCTCGATGCGGTGCTGACAGGTTGCGATGCAGGCGACCAAGCCGGAGTGCGGGAGCTGGCGTCGGACAGCGGTGCGAGTCGGAGCGGTGCGTCGCAGACGTGCGAGCGGTGCCCCAAATGCGGTGCGGTCTCGACTCTTGAGCCAGTTGCAGCGACCGCGTCGGTCGGGTCCGGTTGGTTCAGTGAAGCGATGCGATGCGAACTGCGGTGCCCACAGGTCACGGTGCAAGCAGCGGCTCGATGTTGGCGGCGTCGGACGTCGCCCACGGTGAGACCAGGGTTGCGATGCGAAGCGGGGCGATGCGGTCTGCGGTGCAAACAGGTCACCGGCCAGGGATGGATTCGGTTGACGGAGTCGGTTGCGGTTCCCTTCCTCTGTGGCAACTGAAACAGCGTTCCAGAAGCGGTACCCAGAGGCTTGTGAAGTCTTTGTAGTCCCTGAGACATCTTAACAGGAGGCCAGCTCGGTTTCAGGCCCTTGGAGATACTCAGCACAAGTTTGTAGAAAGTCCAGTCCAGTCCTTTCACTGCCCAAGGCAGAAGCAGCAGCTGCAGGCCAACCCAACAAAGCAACAACACAGCAAAGGGGCAGTACTCCTCCTGGCAGCTCTTCCAGGTCTTCGTCTTGGCAGGTTCCTTGATTCCAGCGAGATCTAAATTCATGGGGTCAGGGCCCCAATATTTATATCCCAAATTCCTTTGTTCTCTGAAGGCAGAGAGGCCTTTGCCTAGTCCAAACCAGTTCTGGAGCACTTTGTTGACAAGTCTCCGTCCCTTCTTTCAGTGAGTAGGCCAGGGACATCAGACGCACCACAGGAGGTGGAGCCAGCATTGTGGAGGGAAGGCACTGTCCTATTCAGGGCCCAGGTGCGACCCCTCCCACCCATCTACATGTAGATCTTGCTATTCAGCCCTGCGCTGACTCACCCTGTCTCCTGGCATCCCCCAGCCCCTGTCACTCACACTCCAGACAAGGAATACACAACCCCGCAGAGGCAGGCTTGGAGGGTTAGACAAGAAAATACCCACTTTCTAAAAGTGGTATTTTCAAACACAGAATGTTAAAACCAACTTCACTAAAAGATGCCTTTTATCATTCTGAGTCCAGGCATACTAAACTCGAATTTCTACCATGTTCCCAGGGTCAGTTAGGATTATAAGCTGTAATAATCAAAACTGCCCGTTCTGGCCTAGGGGAACAGGTAGCCTTGCAATAGTGAAAACGAACTAGGCTGTAATTCACTATCAGGACATGCCGCACGCACCCGGGCATGTCCTACCTTTCGCATACAACGCACCCTGCCCACAGGGGTACCTTGGGCCTACCTTAGGGGTGACTAACAGGTAGCAAAGGGAAGGTTTAGGGACTTGCAAGTGTGTGCACTTGCCAAGTCGACATGGCAGCCCCAGGCTGCGCACAGGCTCTGCGATGGCAGGCCCGAGTTACACTTTACGGGCTGTTTGCGTGGGTGGCACAATCCAGTGCTGCAGCCCACCAACAGCATTTGGTCTATAGGCCCTGGCACTCGCAGTGCACTTTACAAGGGACTGACACATAAACCAAATAGGCCAATCATGGAAACACCAATCCATAACGCATTTTATACAGGAGCACTTGCACTTTCCCACTGGACAGCAGTGAGAAAAGCGCGCAGAATCATTACACCAGCAAAAACAGAGTCAAAACCGGGAGGTCAGAAAGCAAAAAGTCAGGGGAAACACGCCAAAAGATGCCAAGTCTAACACATGTCCCCTCCAGCTGAAAGTAGGGAGAACTACCCAACCCCATTGGAGTTCTCCTCACTAAGGCGGAAGAACCTGGACAGACCATCTGCGTTGGCGTGTTCTGTACCAGGACGGTGCTCCACCGTAAAGTCCATTCCCTGTAGGGAGATGGACCACCTCAGCAGTTTTGGATTCTCACCCCTCATTTGCATCAATGATCTGAGGGGCCTGTGGTCTGTCTGAACCCGGAAGTGAGTCCCAAACAGGTATGGTCTCAACTTCTTCAGTGCCCAGACCACAGCAAAAGCTTCCCTTTCTATGGCACTCCACCTCTGTTCCCTGGGAAGTAGTCTCCTGCTAAGGAAGACTACAGGCTGATCCAGGCCCTCTTCGTTCAGTTGTGAGAGCACCGCTCCCACACCATGCTCTGAAGCGTCAGTCTGCACGACAAATTCTTTGGAGAAGTCAGGTGCCTTGAGCACGGGCGCCGTGCACATGGCTGCCTTCAGGGCATCAAAAACTTTCTGGCAGGACTCAGTCCAGATCATTTTCCTGGGCTGCCTCTTAGAGGTCAGCTCTGTTAAGGGGGCAACGATGGTGCCATAGCCCTTAACAAATCTCCTATAGTAACCGGTGAGACCTAAGAAGGCTCTCACCTCTGTCTGGGTCTTGGGGGTTCCCAAGCCAGAATGGTGTCAATCTTGGGTTGTAGGGGCGCCACCTGGCCGCTTCCTACCTGGTGTCCCAAGCACACCACAGAACCCTGCCCGATCTGGCACTTACTGGCCTTGATCGTGAGGCCTGCACCTTGCAGAGCCCTCAACACTTTCTCAAGGTGCTGCAAATGTTCTTCCCAGCTGGAACTGAACACAGCAATGTCATCCAGGTAGGCGGCACTGAAATCCTCCAGCCCAGCCAACACCTGATTGACCAACATCTGAAAGGTGGCAGGGGCATTCTTCAACCCAAAGGGCATCACCCGAAATTGGTAATGACCTTCTGGGGTTGAGAATGCTGATCTCTCCTTGGCCCCATCGGTTAAGGCAATCTGCCAGTACCCAGACGTCAAATCAAACGTGCTGAGGAACCGGGCAGCTCCCAACCGATCAATGAGCTCATCAGCTCTGGGGATGGGGTGCGCGTCAGTCCTGGTGACGGCATTGAGCCCACGGTAGTCCACACAAAACCAGAGTTCTGGAGTGGCACCGGGCGCCGCAGCCTTTGGGACCAAGACCACTGGGCTGGCCCAAGGACTGTGGGAGGGCTCAATCACCCCTAACGCCAACATCTTAGAGGCCTCCTCCTTGATGCTGGCTCTGACCCGGTCAGTCAACCTGTAAATCTTGTGCTTCACAGGAGGACTGTCACCGGTGTCCACGTCATGGGTACACTAGTGAGTAACACCGGGGGTCAGAGAGAACAGTGGGGCGAACTGTCCCAACAACTGGCGACAGTCCCCCTGCTGCTCCTGAGTCAGAGTAGGGGAGAGGATCACACCCTCTACTGACCCATCCTGCTCCTTGGTAGACAGGAGGTCAGGGAGAGGCTCGCTCTCCTCTTCCACCCCATCATCTGTCGCCAAGAGCATACTCACTTCGGACCTCTCGAAGTGGGGCTTGAGGCGGTTCACGTGAAGGACCCTCAAAGGTTTCCTTGGAGCCTGCAAATCCACCAGGTAGGTGACGTCACTTTTGCGCTCCTTTACCTCATATGGCCCAGTCCACTTGTCCTGCAAGGCACAAGGTGCCACTGGGGCCATGACCCACACTTTTTGCCCAGGTTGAAATTCGACCAGAGTGGCATTCTGGTCATACCATCTCTTCATTTCTTCCTGGCTTGCTTCTAGGTTCGCCTGAGCGAGTTTCCTGAAGCGGGCAGTTTGGTTTCTAAGGGCCAGCATGTAGCTAAATACATCCTGGGGAGTTTTCCTGGGAGCTGCCTCCCAGCCTTCCTTTACCAAACTCAGAGGTCCTCTGACAGGGTGGCCATACAGGAGCTCAAAGGGGCTGTACCCAAGAGACTTCTGAGGCACCTCCCTGTATGCAAAGAGTAGGCATGGCAAGAGGACGTCCCACTTACGCCTCATGGGTTCTGTTAGACCCTTGATCATGCCTTTCAAGGTCTGGTTGAACCTCTCCACCAGACCGTTTCCTTGTGGGTGGTAAGGAGTGGTGAACTTGTAGGTTACACCACACTCCTTCCACAGGGATGTCATATACTTGGATATGAAATTGGTCCCCCTATCAGAAACCACCTCTCTGGGGAATCCCACACGGGAAAAGATCCCCATTAACGCCCGGCCCACCACTGGCGCCGTCGTTGTCCTGAGAGGGATTGCCTCCGGGTACCGGGTGGCATGGTCCACCAAGACCAGGATGTACATGTTGCCCATGGCTGTCTTGGGATCCAGTGGCCCCACAATATCCATCCCTACCCTTTCAAAGGGTGTTCCAACAACAGGAAAAGGTTGGAGAGGAGCTTTGACCTTCCTCCCACTCTTACCACTTGCCTGGCAAGTTTGGCAAGACCTACAGTGTGCATCTGACTGCCTTCGCATTTGGGGCCAAAAGAAGTGGGTGACAAGCCTGTCAAAGGTCTTGTCCTGCCCCAAATGTCCTGCCAAAGGCACGTCATGAGCCAGACCCAGCAGGAAGGTCCTGAAGCGCTGGGGTACCACCAGCACACGGGCTGACCCAGGCTCAGCAACCTTAGGCTCACTGTATAGGAGACCACTCTCCCAGTAGATCAGATGTGACCCGGACTGATTACCAGCTGCCTGGTCTGCAGCCTGCCGCCGCAGACCCTCCAGAGTAGGGCACTCGTTCTGCTCCCTGCAGAACTCCTCCCTGGTGGGACCCCCTTCTTGCTGCCAATGGGTCAGCTCAGAGATGTCTCCCAGTTCGGCTACCTGCTCCCCTGTAGGCACCGGGGCGTTCCCCTCGAGGTCCGCCTCTTCCCGGTCCGTGGGAACTTCGGGGGCCGGTTTCCCGCGCCCCTGCCCTTTCTCTTGGCAGGGACTTGGGCCACTGTTTCAGGCTCCAAGTCCTCTTGATCACCCTTTCTGGCTGCCATTGACCGAGTAGACACGCATGCCCACTCTGGCAACCCAAGCATCTCCAAGTGAGACCTGAGCTCAACCTCCTTCCATGAGGACTGCTCCAGGTCGTTTCCTAGCAGACAATCTACAGGCATGGTAGGGCTCACAACCACCCTCAAGGGACCTGAGACCCCCCATTCAAAGGGAACCTGCGCCACCATACATTGGCGCTCTGAGTTGTCTACAGCAACTACTTGGTGGAATGCTCCTGGGACTACTTGCTTCTCAGATACCAGGTGACACCGGACTGAGGTCACACTGGCTCCAGTATCTCTGAGAGCCTCTACCCTGTTCCCATTAATGGTCACCCAGGTGCTATATTTCTTTGTGTTAGGGGGCACCTGGTTTCCTGGGACCATCTCACTGTCCCCTAGTGAGACAAGGGTCATTTCTGCGGGATCCCCACCCTCCTGTGGGCACCCCTCCTCCCCAAGCGCTACACTAGCCAACACTTTGGACTGTCCACCGGTGGGTGGCTGTGTCCCCTTCGGGCACTTGGGGTCCCCCTTAAAGTGACCTACCTGGTCACATGCATAACACTTGCGGGGGCCGGTCTCAACAGGCTTCCCTGTAGAGACCCCTTTCTTCTTATCACCGGGGGCTGGGAACCTTTACCCTGGGTACTAGTTTGGGGCCCTTTAGAGAACTCCTGTGCTTTACCCTTGTCCCCCCACCTTTCTGCTGGGGACCCTGCCCACCTTTGGCTGAGTCTCCCCAAACGCTTTCTTGTGGACCCTGGTACTCACCCAGCGGTCCGCTTCCATAGCAAGCTTCCTGGGGTCAGTTAGCTTACTATCAACTAGGTGCTGGCGCAGATCTGCAAAACATAGACTAGACAAGTGCTCCCATGCAATCAAGTTGTAGAGCCCCTGAAAATCTGTTACACTAAAGCCCTTCACCCAACCATCCAGAGACCTGCAGAACACATCCACCATTCCAACCAAGTGTTGGCATCAGACTTCTTACTGGACCTGAACTGATCCCTGTACTTTTCAGGAGTAAGACCATACTTCGTGAGAAGGGCATCCTTCATGTCAGCATAGGTGAGGTGATACCCCTTACCCAAAGCTATCAGAGCATCCCTTGCTTCTTCCGGGAAAAGTGGCCACAATCCTGCTCCCCAATTCTCCTCAGGGACCCCATTCATGTGTATGGCTGCCTCATAACCCTGAAACCACCTTTGTATGTCATCCCCTTCTTGAACTCCTTGCCTACGTTCTTGGGAATGTGCACAATCCTGTCTGCTTTTCTGGACGAATTGCTGCCACCATCTGAGCCTGACTTACTCCTAAGTTCTAGCTCCTTCAGTTCTCTCTCATGCTCTAAGAGCATCTTCCTCTCCTCTATGGCCAATCTCTTCTCCTCCCGCTCACTCTCCAGCCTGAGCTTCTGCAGCTCAAACTGCCTTGCCTCCCGCCTGTCCTCCAGCTCCTCTGGGGACAGACTGCTGCTGCCTGACCTGGCGGGTTCCCCCCTACCCAAAAGCACATCCACCCTGGATTGAGGCTCCAGTCTCTTCGGAGGCGTGGGTTCGAATCCCACCGTTGCCACCAATGTTAGAAATGGGATCTCTAGTTGGCAAGGGCTTGCACCTTTGTCCAAGTAGGGACCCTTCTTCCTAGTCAGGGTAAGGGTGTTACACTCGTGAAGTAACCCCTGCTCACCCTCGTGGTAGCTTGGCACGAGCAGTCAGGCTTAATTCAGAGGCAGTGTGTAAAGCATTTGCACATAACCAACAGTAATACAGTGTAAGCACTACAAGCGGACACCACACCAGTTTAGAAAAATAACCAATATTTTATATACTCAAGACAAGACCAATTACGACAAAAATCCACAATACTATACTTTACGAATGAATACTTGATACGGTAACTTCTTCTTTGCAGGAATAGCACAAAAGCAAAGTTTGTACGAGTCGGTAGCTCCGTCCGAGCCTACCGTGATGCTGAAAACCCCAGAGTCTAACAGTTCCAGCCGACCGCGTCGGTACGGGCCAGCAGAGTCATGAACAGACTCGGTTACAGTACCTTTCTCATTGTGGCTGGTACGGAGTGTACGAGCCGGTCGGCGTTCGTCGCGGTTGCGGTGCAAGACGGAGCGATGCAAGGTGCGGTGTCCCCCGATGCGGTGCAGGCAGCGGCTCGATGAGCGTCGTGCAGACGGAGTCGGTGAGTCCAAGGCGTGCGATGCAGGGTGAGACGATGCTCGATGCGGTGCTGACAGGTTGCGATGCAGGCGACCAAGCCGGAGTGCGGGAGCTAACGTCGGACAGCGGTGCGAGTCGGAGCGGTGCGTCGCAGACGTGCGAGCGGTGCCCCAAATGCGGTGCGGTCTCGACTCTTGAGCCAGTTGCAGCGACCGCGTCAGTCGGGTCCGGTTGGTTCAGTGAAGCGATGCGATGCGAACTGCGGTGCCCACAGGTCACGGTGCAAGCAGCGGCTCGATGTTGGCGGCGTCGGACGTCGCCCACGGTGAGACCAGGGTTGCGATGCGAAGCGGGGCGATGCGGTCTGCGGTGCAAACAGGTCACCGGCCAGGGATGGATTCGGTTGACGGAGTCAGTTGCGGTTCCCTTCCTCTGTGGCAACTGAAACAGCGTTCCAGAAGCGGTACCCAGAGGCTGGTGAAGTCTTTGTAGTCCCTGAGACTTCTTAACAGGAGGCCAGCTCGGTTTCAGGCCCTTGGAGATACTCAGCACAAGTTTGTAGAAAGTCCAGTCCAGTCCTTTCACTGCCCAAGGCAGAAGCAGCAGCTGCAGGCCAACCCAACAAAGCAACAACACAGCAAAGGGGCAGTACTCCTCCTGGCAGCTCTTCCAGCTCTTCGTCTTGGCAGGTTCCTTGATTCCAGCGAGATCTAAATTCATGGGGTCAGGGCCCCAATATTTATATCCCAAATTCCTTTGTTCTCTGAAGGCAGAGAGGCCTTTGCCTAGTCCAAACCAATTCTGGAGAACTTTGTTGACAAGTCTCCGTCCCTTCTTTCAGTGAGTAGGCCAGGGACATCAGACGCACCACAGGAGGTGGAGCCAGCATTGTGGAGGGAAGGCACTGTCCTATTCAGGGCCCAGGTGCGACCCTTCCCACCCATCTACATGTAGATCTTGCTATTCAGCCCTGCGCTGACTCACCCTGTCTCCTGGCATCCCCCAGCCCCTGTCACTCACACTCCAGACAAGGAATACACAACCTCGCAGAGGCAGGCTTGGAGGGTTAGACAAGAAAATACCCACTTTCTAAAAGTGGTATTTTCAAACACAGAATGTTAAAACCAACTTCACTAAAAGATGCCTTTTATCATTCTGAGTCCAGGCATACTAAACTCGAATTTCTACCATGTTCCCGGGGTCAGTTAGGATTATAAGCTGTAATAATCAAAACTGCCCGTTCTGGCCTAGGGGGAACAGGTAGCCTTGCAATAGTGAAAAACGAACTAGGCTGTAATTCACTATCAGGACATGCCGCACGCACCCGGGCATGTCCTACCTTTCGCAAACAACGCACCCTGCCCACAGGGGTACCTTGGGCCTACCTTAGGGGTGACTAACAGGTAGCAAAGGGAAGGTTTAGGGACTTGCAAGTATGTGCACTTGCCAAGTCGACATGGCAGCCCCAGGCTGCGCACAGGCTCTGCGATGGCAGGCCCGAGTTACACTTTACGGGCTGTTTGCGTGGGTGGCACAATCCAGTGCTGCAGCCCACCAACAGCATTTGGTCTATAGGCCCTGGCACTCGCAGTGCACTTTACAAGGGACTGACACATAAACCAAATAGGCCAATCATGGAAACACCAATCCATAACGCATTTTATACAGGAGCACTTGCACTTTCCCACTGGACAGCAGTGAGGAAAGTGCGCAGAATCATTACACCAGCAAAAACAGAGTCAAAACCGGGAGGTCAGAAAGCAAAAAGTCAGGGGAAACACGCCAAAAGATGCCAAGTCTAACAGGTACCCACAATCCCCTCGTGGACCCTGGTGCTGGTCCAGCGGTCCGCCTCCTTAGCAAGCTCACTGGGATCAGTTAACTTACTGTCCAAAAGATGCTGGCGCAACTCTGGAACACATAGACTGCTCAAGTGCTCCCAACTAATTAGATGGCATAACCCCTCATAATCAGTAACTTTGCTGCCCTTTATCCAACCTCCCAGTGCACGCGTGTACACCCTCACACATTCAACCCGTGTCTGAATCCTGCTTCTTGGAGTTCCTAAACCTCACTCTGTACTGTTCAGGGGTGAGCTCATACTTGAGGCATAAGGCCTCCTTCATCTTGGCGTAGGTCAGGGCACCCTCCTTCTCTAAAGGTGGTAAAACAGCCCTCCCAGAACCCTCAAAGTGTTTCCACAGGCCCGCCCCCCAGTTCTTTTCAGGCACCTCATTCATCCTCAATGCAAGCTCATACGATTCAAACCATGCATAAACATCCTCTCCCTTCTGGAAATTCTGCACTAAATCTTTGGGTATGTACACCTTACCCCCTTGCACTGGCTGTGCGCTGCCACCATTGGAACTGGACTCCAGTTGTGTGGCCTTGATGTCCAGTTCTCTCATGCTCAAATCATGAGCCAAAATCAATTTCCTTTCTTTCAAGGCACGAGCCCTCTCCTCTGCCTTCTCCTTGAGCCTCATGACCTCCAGCTCATGTTCTCTGATCCTTTGGTTCTCTTCCCGCTCTTCCCGGGAGAGACTCCCCGCGGAATGGATGCTGCTAGCCCTGGAGGCTGATCTTGGCACAGGCAAATCCTGTGGCCCGAAGCCATCCCCTTGCTCATCCTCATCCATATTTGTATCATTTCCCTCTTCAGCTCCTTTGGCTTCCCACCAGGCTTTTAAGGCCTTCTGTAGCTCATCCTTCTTAGCGCTGCTCCTTGTGGGACATCCCAAATCCTTGCAAAATTGTTTGAGTTGATCTACCTTGTAAAATTCTCAATGTGAAACTCCAATTCTGCCTTCTCACTTGCTGCTTTACCATTTAGGGACATGATACGTGGATGACTCAAGGATCAGATAAAAAATAGAACCAAAAATAAAACACAGTATGTGGTTGCGTAGTGGTCTGCACTAATCTAGTGATGTACACCAATCACTGTGGGCCAAGTACAAATATAAGTTCAAATCCTCACCGCTGACCACCAATGTTAGAAATGGGGGTCTCTAGTTGGCAGAGGTAGGTACCTTTGTCCAAATAGGGACCCTTGCTTCTAGTCAGGGTAAGGGGGATACACACTTTAGATAACCCCTGCTCACCCTCTTGGTAGCTTGGCATGAGCAGACAGGCTTATCCCAAAGGCAATGTGTAAAGTATTTGTACCAACACTCACAGTAACACAGTGAAAACACAACAAATGGACACCACACCAGTTTAGAAAAGTAAAATATCTTTATCTAAACTAAACAAGACCAAAACGACAAACATCCAACATACAGATACTCAGAAAAATGTCTTTAGAAAGGTTGTTGCAAAAATAAGCTTGTAGAAATCAAATAGCACCAACTGGGGCTATCACGACGTCAGGACAGTACAAAATCCAAAGTACGGCGCCGCCCGCGAGGATCGCGGCGTCGGGCACGGAGTCACATGGACCCCCAACAACAGTACCTTGAGAAAATGAAGTCGGTGACGATGCACGGCGTCGACGAAGAACGATGTTGTCTCCGGTGATGATGTGACGTCGGCGGTTCTTTCGAGTCACCCTTGGCGGTTAGCGGCACCGCGATAATAGGAGGCCGGCGCTTGGCAAAGACACGGAGTCGATGCGAGCGCTGGCGTCAGTCACGGCTGATCACTGCCGGTGTCGGCGGGCATCGTAGGGCGTCGGTACTGCGGAGTAGGGCGTCAGAGCTGCGGAGCAGGCCGGGCGCAGCGTCGTCCATTCACGAGCGGCTCCCCGGGCCTCGATGCAGGTCGCGGCATCACAGCGGCGGCGTCGACGGCGTCAGAAAACAGATTTTCTTGCTTTTCTTAGTTTCTTTCAGCTCCCAACAGCAGAAGCAACCTCCAGAGCCTCACACAGAGTTACAGGCACCTCCTGGCAGGTCAGAACTCCCAGCAAGGAAGTTCAGGGAAGCTAGGGGTGAAGTCCTTTTGTGCCTGGGACTTCAGAAACAGGAGGCCAGCTCTACTCCGGCCCTTGGAGACTTGTCTTCAGAGGGACACAGCACACAGCAAAGTCCTTCTTCAAGCAGGGGGACACAACACACAGCAAAGTCCCTTAGTCCTCTCCTCATTGGATACAGCAAACTGCAGGCTAACCCCAGACACACAGCAAGGGCAGTACTTCTCCTCAGTCTCTTCAGCTGATCTTTTTTGGCAGAGATTCCTCTTGATCATGAAGTAGTCTAAAATGCAGGGGTTTCAGCTCTCATATTTATACCCCAAAAGTCTTTGTTCCCTATGTGTGAGGGGTCCTGGACCCAGTCCAAACCAGTTCTGGGTGCATTCTGCCAGTGCACCTCTTCTTCCTTTGTGAGTGTGGTCATCAGACACACCGCAGGAGGTGGAGCCAGCATTGTAGAAGGCAGGCACAGCCCTATTCAGACCCAGGTGCTACTCCTCCCACCACTCCAAATGCAGATAGGTCTATTCAGCCCAGTGCTGACTCACCCAGTCTCCTGCAGCCACCCCCAGCCCCTGTCACTCTCAAACCAGACAGTCAATCCACAAACAGGCAGAGGCACACAGAAAGGTTGAACAAGAAAATAGCCACTTTCTAAAAGTGCTATTTTCAAACCCAGAATTTAAAAACCATCCTTCCTAAAAGATGTGTTATTAAATTCTGAGTTCAGGGATACCAGACTTTAATTTTCTATCTTGCTCCTATGGGAAGATATGCAGGTAAACATGATACACAGCATTCCCCATTTGTCCTATGGGCAAGATAGCCTTTCAAAAGTGAAAAACGAAATTGGCAGTATTTCACTATCAGGACATGTTACCCACACTAATACATGTCCTACCTTTCACATACACTGCACCCTGCCCAGGGGGGTACCTTGGGCCTACCATAGGGGTGTCTAATGTGTACGAAAGGGAAGGGGTCAGGCCTGGCAAGTGGGTACACTGGCCAGGTCAACATGGCAGTTAACACTGCGCACAGGCACCGCAGTCGCAGGCCTGAGACATCTTTTTAGGGCTACTCCTGTGGGTGGCACAATCAGTGCTGCAAGCCCACTAGTAGCATTTGGATTACCAGCCCTGGCACACTCAGTGCACTTTACTAGGGACCTACTGGTAAAACAAATATACCAATCATGTATAACCAATCACAATAGCAATTTATACAGGGAGCACTTGCACTTTGGCACTGATCAGCAGTGGCAAAGTGCCCAAAGCATCTAAACCAGCAAAAACGAATTCCAGCACAGTGTCAAAAATACAGGAGGTAGAGGCAAAAAGTCAGGGGAACCACGCCAAGGATGCCAGGTCTAACAGTGGGTTAATTGAAAATTCAGGTCTTCAGCTTCTTACAGAATTCAAGAAGAGAGAAACAGGCTCTCATGTAGAGCGGAAGGCCGTGACATGCTTGAGGAGCAATGTAAGAGAATCCCTGTCCTCCTACTCTGGTTCTGTGTATATGTGGGATGTGTACAAGTAAGAATCCTGTGGAGAAGAGCTGTTTGGGAGGTTGGTAGAAGGAGATGTGACTGTTTAAGGAGGTGCGGCCTCAGTTGTGTAGTGCCTTATATCCTGGTATTAACGTATACCATTCACCGGGATACCTAGGGGATGGTAATCTAGGCAGAGCTATCAGATCTCTAAAGTCACACTTTCCCTTTTGGTCAACATTGCCTCTATTGGTCATGGGATGGATAGCCCTGATTAAAATGATAGCTTTACTCCGTCTTATATATTTCTTCATTAACCTCCTATTATCGCTCCCCTTCTCCTTTTTTCATGACTTGGATGAGATACTGAGTGAGTTCATTTGGCACAAGGGTTGAAGACAAGTGGCAGTGGCCACTCTTAAACTTCCAACCAATTTTGAGGGCCTAGGACTTGCACATTTTGAACAGTACTACCTTGTTACTCAACTTCAATGGTTGACTCACTGGATAGCGGGTCACTCTCTCACGGAGACTGGCCTAGCGGAGTTGACCAGGGAATTCTCACTCTTTTCTGATTTATTTTCCAGTGGTTATCTATCATTGTTTGAAGTACTCCAGACTGACTAGTCAATTCCTCCCAGCCACTTTCTCACATATGCCCAACTTATTGGTATTGAGAACACCAATCTTGGTCCAAGATACTGAACCCACAACTACCACAGTTATACAGGCACTTTACACATTGGATGATGCCACACACCTGGTTCAACCAAGCTTACCTCCAACATTGGGACTGGTCCAGAACTCCCGTCCGGGAAAAAGGGGAGCAAGATATAGGATGCCTGCTACACGATTCAGACTGGTGCCCTGTTGAATCCCGATACGGTCTCTCATAATTCATGCCTTAAATACATCCAATTCAATATTCAGAACAGAGCATATCTTACCCCCCTCGCAGTTCTAAGATTTACCCGGGGTCCTCCTCCGCTAGCCCCTGCTGTTGTTTCCCTGAAGCAAATGTTCCCTATATGCTTTGGTTGTGCGGACTGCTGATGGCTTACTGGGCTAGAGCCATTACCATACTTTCCCAAATCACTGGACATCGTCTGGACAATTCTTTGGGGATGCTCATACTAGGCCTTTTCCTGCAACCACACTCAGACAGGGCAGCGACTAATATCATTGATCTGGCTCTACTGCTGGCGAAGAGCCATATTACACAGACCATACCATATAGTTATGAGCATACAGTCAGGAGGAGTAGCGACCTCCCCCTGGTTGGCATTCGAGAGTGTTCACCTCCACATAGAGGAGAGAGCGTGTTTGCATAAACATCTCATTGCTGATGACCAGGACTGGGACATTTTTACATGCAACCAAAGATTATACCCATCCTCCTTGAATGCTCCACTGCTAATATACTATCTCTCTGTGTTTTCTTTCCTTTTGAAACTGATTGCACTTACACTGCTAACAATACGTTTCAAAATAGCACAACACAGAGCCCAACATAACCATTGGTTCCATCAGAAACATTCAATACTTATATATTTGTTACAGCGACAGCCCACACCAACACTTGTCATTAGTTGGAAGGTTAGGGTGTGTGGTGTGTGAGAAGGGTAGTTAATTTTTTAAAGGGGGGTGGGAAGTTATTTTATGTGGCTTTGTTAATTTAAACTTTGGCAACTCTGCCTCTTCTGGTCTACTATGTACCATATCAATATGCACGTCATACATTGTTAATACTTGTATCTGTCTGAAGTTTGCCAACAATAAAGATAATTTTGAACAAAAGTTGGGTAGTGCTTTGAATGTGTGTGAGGAGTTTGAAATTAGCATTTTTGCATATTGTTAGCCAGTGGAGCTCCCTGAGGTGAGGGGTGGTGTGAGTTCTGTGTGGGAGGTTGAGGATAAGGCTGGTTGACAAGTTCTAGCTGGTGTATAGTCTTCTAGTGAGTTGCTTGGTGATGCTGGCATAGAGGGTGTTCCTGTAGACCAACTTGCTGGAGACCAGTGCATGAGTGGCAGTTTTTCTATTGTTGCTTGGGAGCCATTTGAAGATCTTCCTCAGCATTGTCATGGTGTGGAAGCAGGATGCAGTAACGATGTTGACTTGTGAGGTCATGGCCAGTTTGCTGTTGATGATTATTCTGAGGTTCTTGGCATGAGTGTGGGTCTGAGCTCGGCCGACCACCAGTTGGAGTTCCATGTTGATGTGTTCTTGCCTAATATTCCTACTTCTGGCTTGTCTGGGTTGAGCTTGGCACGGATGTCTTTCATCCAGGTACCTACTTTGGTCATCCAAGCAGTGAATTTATTTTTTGTGTTGGTGATCATGTCCAAGGGGGAGAATATGAGTTGTATATCATTGGTGTAGGAAAGAATGTTGATGTCATCTGCATGGATCACATTGGCCAGAGGGATCAAAATGATATACCATACTGCCAGATTTCCACATAACCCTTGTAACATTTAAATTTTTTATCATTTTAGACACAGATCTTACAAAAGTACAACACAGCTCGGCCATATTTGCATACTTTGGCACATAAAACAGACATTATTAAATATTGTACATACAACAAACACTTATAATAGTCTATTGTCATATTTCCTGAAACTAGCCATGGATGTACCACCCATCAGTCAGTATTGTTTGACCACTGACATATCTAAGTTCTTGTTTGCCATCATAAGTGAATAAGGCTGACAATGTTTCACATGTGCAAAGGTGCCATTTTGGCATGTTTAACATAGATAAATAATAATGTTTGAGGGGTGAATTAAAACGTTTTTTTTGCTTTGTGTTCCTTAATCATGAATTCCAAAACCTGGAAAGGCTGGTCCTGATACTCTGGCATTTACCCTGGTAGGCAGCAGAATAGGGGGCTACTTTCTCAGCTCTGTGGGCTGCCATGACCAATCCTGGGCAATGTGAATGAATTCTACTTAAGCCATTCTGAATTCTGGGACTGGTATGAATATGTTACACAATATTGTTGCTGGCTTTACATGTTGCCATTTAACTAACCACTTTCAAATGCAAACATTTTGAATAACAAAGCTGCATTTGAAAGGGGAGGGAAGTGTTTGACAATGTCACCCTTTTCAACAATTACTGTTGGCTTGTCTGAAGACATTTTTGAATGTACATGAATTCATAGCACATGCTCATGATTTCTTTTTTTTGTCATCATTCCTTTCCAGTAAGCCTGTGTGCAATTCTCAATATGCTGAAGTAAACTCATGCATTCCATGGTATGGAATTGCTGCATAATAGTTGGGTTTGGGCCATTAAGCCATGTTGTGCAAACAAGATTTCTGTTTGGGTAAAACTTCTATCTAGGAGCACAGGAAGAATGCTAGGAGGTTTTACCAACCCGAGTAGCTGTTCTTTTTAATGCAGGGCACCAATAATCAACGCAAAATTAATTGGGAGTTTAATTTTTACCTGAATGGACAATTCAAGCATTATTTTTAGTTCAAAATGTACCTTTATTTATTTATTTCCATGGTGACAGGGAATGTCATAAGGACTGAGAATTGTAGCCGCTGCTGTGGAACTGCCAGTCAAATATATGCCACAGATTAATCCTACTAAGACACTGGAACTTTGAGGTTTTTCCTTGAAAAAGTGTTTAAACCTCAAAACAGAAAGGGATTTTTCAAGATGCCGGAGCCTTTCAGGGGCACAAATCTAAATTCACTACAATGCCGTAGATCTGCCGGTCATGTACTTTTTGACATAGGTTTTCTTGGCTCTGGGGCTCTGTAGCAAACATTTAAAAAAAGGTTCCAAACATTTTCCTAGTGCTCAAACAACCACAGGGAGGGCACATAGAGACTCTCAGGGTGCTAGGCAGAGACCAGCAACAAAGTCCAGTCAAAGTTCCAGTTGCCACTGGTCAGCTGGGAATTGTAGGAAAAAGACATCTTGCTGATTCTTATGTTCTGTAGCCACATAAGGATCAGTCAATTGACCCTTGAAGTCTACTCCTTTGTCCTTAGTGGAAAGGGAAGCAGGCCCTGGCATTTAGAGACCCTCACTAGTCAAAGGCAGCAGATCCAGTCCTCTTCTGTTCTTCTGCAAGTCCAGAAAGTGTTCTATCCAGGTACCTTTGAGTGCTACATTTATGCCTGGCACCAGCTAATGGGTGGGGATGACTCTTGTGCTCTCCCTAACCAACACAGTAAAAATTTCAGGATGAAACCCTATCCACCTTTACAGTAGTACAGTAGTAGCCTTACTGCAAACAGGCACAAAATGGCATGTATTTGTGTGTTTTCAATTTGGCAAATGTCTGCAGTCAAACCAACTTGAGCTCTGAAGGTTGTGGGTGTGTAGGGAAGTGTGATATGGTAATTACTTGTGTCCTCTAAAGCAAAAATCTAGTTTGCAGCAGGCACTGTACCCACCTCAAACCCAGAGACAGAAGTTTGGTAAGACTAATGCAGGGTTCTTCTGCAACCAGGCAGGGTATACACAATAATTGTCCTGGCATCCTGTTCTGTCCCTTTCAAGTGCACCAAAGTGTTACTTGTGGCTCGACATATGTGCCAGGCAGGATTTGACACCATGGTGTCAACAGAATGCCCACAAGCCCACCTTGCATAGTCTATCGAGCTCAAAGGAGTCACATCTGCCCATTCAGGTCAACCTATTATGTGCTTCTGGGAGGAATTTCACACCTCTTCACAGGCTGAGCACAGACTGGGGGTTGCTGGAGAGTTGCTGCATGGTAGCTCCAGGAGCTTCAGGAAAGGTAAATGTAACTTTTTAAAAGTTACTTTTCCTTAATATTTATTACAAATCCAACTTCGCCCAATCAGGTCCATGCCTAACGTTGTAAAGCAATTACTAAAGATGAGCTCCTGTTTAATAAAATTATACTACATATCATAATCCTTTACCTTACTGCTCTTCACCCAATCATCCAGTGCCTTAATTGACAAGTCCACAAAATCCTGTAACTAGTGTGTCTGTCTCTGGCTAGCCCTAAATTTCAGGGAATACTTTACTGGGGTTAGGCCACATTTGCATGTGAGGCCTCCTTTATGAAGGCATACCTAACCTAACCTGGTCAACTGTATCTAGGGTCAGAAGTGTATACCCTCCCAACAATGGGCATGTGTTTTACAGGCTAACCCCAAGTCCTCCTCTGGGACTCTGTGTATCCGCAAGCCCACCTCATGAGCTGAAAATCAGTTATTAATGTTACCTACCAACACATAACTAGTCACTGGCTGACAGAATTGCTAACATTTTTCATCTGGTTGCATCACTTTTGTGGTACAGACCCGAGGCAAAATTATTTTTATTATATGGTAAGCCATACAAAGCCACTTTGTGTGGTTTAGATATACAAAGTAATTCAAGTCAGCGTATAGCGCTGTCATGTGTTCTTTTTTTTTAGTATTATATAGCGCAAACTCGACCCAAAGGTATTAGAGCGCTTTACATAAGCACTAGTTGCATTACAGACGGACACATTCATTTTGTTAGGCACATGGCGATTAAGTTATTTGCCCAGAATCACAGGCTGTTGAGCGTCCCTGCCGAGGCTCGAACCCGGTTCCTCAACTTCGAGGTTGACCACTCTCGTGAATAGGCCACATCCTCTCCACCTGCTTTGGGAAGGTGTTCCATGAGTGGAGCCTGGGTGTTCCCATGCATTTACCCATGGATTTTGACGCATTCCCAGATTTACAAAGACTTGTAAACCTGGGAATGAGTCAGAATGCTACACCTTCCCCAGTAAGACGTAACAAGGAGAAATATGTTTATTTCTCCTTGTTATTATCTCTTTCCACATGTGCTGCATTTTGCAGCACACTTAGAAAGAGGAAAAATGCAGTAAAGGATTTTTTGTGCTTGAAGGTGTCCCTTCTTGCACAAAAACAATGCTGCTTGTAATTTGGCTACCTGTGCACCATGGTGCAAGGGTGTCTGCATTGGCATTTGGCAGCACACAGTGTGCCAGTGCTAGGAGGCAGCAGAAATGCAAAATATCTTAGTTATTAAGGTGCATTTATCTGTCTCCCTCTCATGCAACGCAGTGCAGAAACTTTGCTTTCTACCCTGTGTTGCATGAAAAATGTGCAAATCTGCCTGTATGTCTTTTGAAATGTGGACTCTTTGTTTACCTCTCCTAGGCACTTCTGCAACCAACATCAATGGACTCAGAGGCTGTATCAGGGCATCAAGTTCATCTTGCGCTGGCTCCTCCCATGAGCCAACAAGACCTTCCTCTCTTCTAAGGCCAAGTCAACCTTTTCTCCTCCTGTTGAAGACTTGTTGCTGTAGCTGACTTCTTTTCCATCAGCAGCCAAGGCCAACATTTTCTCCTCAAAGGCAAGGGTAGCTAGCTGCAATTTTGAGGCCCTCTCTACCTGCTTGTCCTCCGGTTCTGATGAAGACAAACTGTGAGAGGACACAATGCTCCCTGCCATGGAGAATGCAGGTGATGCAGCTCATTCAGGAGAGCACTCTCTGGGCCCTAGGACCTCCTCAATGTCAGGCTCATTTTCCTCTTGAACTTCATTCTCATTCTCCTCTGAGGCGTAGCTGACAGACTTATTCACAGGATCTTAGGGAACTTTGGTAATTATTCTTCTCAGACTGCTTTTTCAGTTTCAGCCTTCGTTGCACTGTACATGCTCCTCAGCTCTGCCGTGTCAAGTTTGTCCACATTAGCCAAATCCACCTCCATGTTCCCTAAAATGTAAGATGCAAACATTGAGTGCAAGATAGAATTTGTAAAAAATCAAAAATCAACCAATTAAAAACTAAAAGACAATGACAGATCCAAAAAATCAATTTTGCAGTCAATTTGGAGAAGGATTTTTAATTCCAAATAAAATCAATGAGTTATACTCCAAAACTCAAGTCCTGGCTCCCACCACTGAACACCAATGTAAGAAGTTGAATCGTTATTCCAATAGGCACTCAGAGAATAATCACAACTCCTATCATGATGTACCCTAAAAGTCATTAAATTAACCTGAGCAAAGCCCGTTGATAGTTATGGCACAGAGCAAAGAGGCCTAATTTAAGGCAATGTGTGAAGTATTTATGAAGCACAAAAACAGTAATAACATCAAAATGCCAAACATTAAAAATCCTTGACTGAATTAGAAAAATAGAGAAACAATGAATGAGTTTCATAACACCAAACTGACAAAAATCCAAAAAGGGGAACGAGAGAGATGTGAATTTTGAAAGATGTAAGCAAAAATAGCAATAAAGTGTGCAAAGGGCCAATGTTAGTTGATGGGCACACTAGACTGCACATAGGCACAATTTGAGCTACTACAATGGTGCACTGGGTGGATACACAAAGTGGATTGGTCCCAGTGAAAGTCTGTAAGACATAAAGTTTGAAAATGTTTCAAAGTCCTAATGCAAAAATAGAGTTTGTCATTTTTTTGACGAAAAAGCTGGCACCCCCCAATTTGAACTCATAGGCGATGTAGTGGAACTACCGGTACCACTAAGGCTATGGAGTTTTAAAGGCTTTTGCTTCAAAAGTTTCTAAGTACCAAAATATGAAGGCTCTTTGTGTTTTTTTCTAAGATTCTGAAGCCTTTCAGAGGAACAAATCTGAAATTCAATTTGATGCCGTGGAACTGGCAGTCATATACATTTCATGGTAGGTTCCATTTATTCTAGAGCTCTGAAGCAAAAGCTTCCAAACTATTTCCTGGAGCCAACGCAACCACAAGGATACACCTCTAATCCCGTCAGGCCCTTACAGAGGGGGGGCACATAGAGTGTCTCTTGGTGCTAGGTATCAATATTGTCTTCATATTTGAACTCCACTGAGTTTTGAGTGACACCGTTATCATGTTTTGGAGCCAGGGTCTCCTTCATGGTATTCTTGATACTTCTGTACTGTTAGATCTGGCATCTTTAGCGCTGAGCCTGTTTACCCCAAATGTTGTGCCTTCAGACCTCCAGTTTTTGCTGACTTTGTTTTTGCTGGCCTTATAAATCTGCACACTTTACCAGTGTGCTAAAGTGCTTGTGCTCTTTCCATAAAACATGTTGGATTGGCTTATACCCAATTGGCATATTTAATTTACTTGTGAATCCCTAGTAAAGTGGCACCACCTGTGCCCAGGGCCTGTAAATCAAATGCTACTAGTGGGCCTACTGTAATGATTGTGCCACCCAGTAGCACTTCAAACATGTTTCAGGCCTGCCATTGCAGTATGTGTGTGTGCAGTGTTAAACTGCCATTTGACTTTGCCAGACCCAAACCTTCCTTTTTAATACATATATTTCACCCCTAGGGAAGGCCCTGGACAGCCCATAAGGCAGGGCGCAATGTATTTAAAAAGCAGGACATGTTCTTTTAAGTTTTGCATGTTCTGGTAGTGAAAAGCTCTCAAATTCATTTTTCACTACTGCAAGGCCTACCGCTCTCCCATCGGATAATATTGGAGTTATCTTTTTACATTTTAGAAGTGTAAATTCTAACTGGGAACAGGTAACTAGTTAATTTTCGGTGTCTCTGGAACCACAATTTACAATCCTAACTTATGGTGAAGTCAGATTTTAAATTGCAATTCTTAAAATGGCACTTCTAGAAAGTTCATATTTTCTTGCCTTACACATTTGGTGCCTACAGCTGGTCTCATGACTGGGTGCTTGTGACATTTGGGCTTTGTGTATTCCTCCTAGACAGCCACACACATTGGGGAGCTTAGTAGTGATGGGATGGGCTATCACTTGCAGGATGGGGGGGAGGAGCTGGTCCCAGTCACACTTATACTTGAGTAGGCTGTGTCCTGTCTCCACACAAAGGGCTGCACACCCCCTGTAGTTAGTCTGGAGCCAGGGCCAGGAAGGCAGGACACCTGTTCACTTCAAAGGCATGCCTCTAGAAGCTCCGCATTGAAGGCTTGCAGCTCTTCGGAACTGACGCATTGCCCCGACTGCATTGAGCATTCTTGACACTGGACTTTGTAGTTCAAGCCCCATCATTTGGATCCTTGACGGTGGCACAGGTCCTCGTGTCGCAGCCTCACCACATCTCAGAACTCACGCATCGCTTCGCATGGGCAATGCATCTTCAAGGCTGATCTTCACAACGCTCTATGAAAAAAGATTTAAGGTTCTCTGTCCAGCAAGCCTAACTGGGTCCCTGTAAACGGCTGTGCTCCATTGCTGTCAGCTTGAACTTATGACATTTTTCCAGTCTGGCGTGACCAGATATCCACAGTCGGGCTTTGTGCTTTTTGGTGCTATTTTCACTAAAATCTTTAAAATTGCACATCTCCGGTCCTACTGATTGGATTTTTGTGATTTTGGTCTTGTTTTAATTATTAAAAATTACTCTACTTTTCGAAGATGGTGTGGAATCCTTTTGTGGTGTGTTTCACTGCGTTACAGCTTTAAGTGTTGCACAAATACTTTACACATTGCCTCAAAGTTAAGCCTGACTGCTGTGTGCTAACCTACCTGAGAGTTGAGCACAGATTAATTTTGGCTTGGCTTGTGCATCCCCCTGACAAGAACTGTGGTTGCTGCTTGACCAGGGCTCACACCTCAGTCAACCAACTACCCAATTTCTTACATGGTCACTGACCAAAAGATTTTAAAAAAACAATACTTCACCTATGACAGAGGCTTCTGTGTCCATTTACTCAAATGTTCTTGTACTATGATCTATGGTAGCAAAAGCGTGCACAAGACCAAAATCAGACTCAAAGATCAAAAAAGCACCATCAGAATGAGGCAATTGTAATTGCAACTTCAGTCCAATTTACTGAGTTGAAACATAGTATCAGCCAACCTCATTACCAAATGATGGCTATGGTTCTAAAATAGATGACAGAAGTTACAGATCCCATGTTCTTCAAGGGGAGATGTTCATTAAATAAATAATTAGGATACCTTACTATCTCCCAAAGGAACTCAACATCTTAGTTGTTCCTTGGACTGAAATACTACAATGGACATAAAAAAAAGTCTCTCATGTTCATACCCGCAGCAGGATTGATGATGTCAGCCCACAGCGAAAGAAAATGCATACCAACACCACAGAACTATTGCAAGAGTGGGAGCCTGGACAGTCATAGTAAATCAGATCATTCGACCTTCCAGCTAAATAATGAGCAGCGAGACCTTCTGGGGTCAATCAACTCCACCATGGCCGCAGCAATAAATGCCTTTGATTTGGCAGTTGGACATATTAGAATTACAACTGGATTTGATTAATGTCCTAGCCACGTCAGTCACCAAGAAGGAACGTAAACTTGATGCCTTAATATTAAGGGAGCAAAGTGCTTGCACAGTTGAAAAGGGAAAATCAACATGCGCATGCCACCCAATAGTTGAAAAGGTATGCACCCTACCTGAGGTTCTAACCTCAATGATTACAAACTGGAAGCTCACCCTTGAAAGTTTAGAAAAGCTAAGTAGTCAACTAATAAATGCATAACCGTTTAACCTTACAAATATGGCTCTGTACATGGTGCGCAGTATATCATCAGCTATGGGTACGTGTTTATGCCCCAGCTATTGAATCTCTACACTGTCAAAATGGGTTCTGCTTTGAGAAAGGCTAACCAGACTCACTAAGCCTGTCTCGCTAAAAATTGGCATTGGTGTATTTCAGAAAAAGTCTTGCATAATTAGAGAGGCAATGTTGAGAACATGCTAATAGGTACTAGAAGTAAATTACTTTGCACGAGCGAGCAATCAGTTTTAACGTTGTCTGCTGCCTATTTTGATCAGGCCTAGTTGGTAGTCGTTCACCCTCTTGAGTGACATCCGAAAATATTCCTAGCGTAATCAGACATCTGCTTCACGAAGGCCCAGAGATAACGCAACATGTAAACATAATATCATGGAATTTCAGCCGGGCTGTCTAGACTACTTAAATCTTCATCTGCAATCTCGTTTATAAAGAACGCAGATCTATTATGTTTTCAGGAGACCTGGTCCATAATCCCCAAATCAATCCCTGGATTTGATGAAGTACATCAAGCCACACCAAAACAAACATCTTTGGGAGACCATAAGGTGCCTCTTAACATACGCAAGCATGGGCTTGAGCTGAAACTAAGATTGACTCATGTGATGAAATGATCCAACTAGTGACCTTGGAAGGCCTTAATATAAATGATCAGCAGACAAAAATACTGTTGGCTAATGTCAATTTCAATTGTGTTGGCTCAGGACGAGCTGACAGACTGACTCAATTATGCAAATCCCTTGAATCCGTGCTCTGTGAGAACACCAAATATGAAGTTATACTATGCAGCAATTTCAACTTGCGTCGTCTTGGGTTAGCACCGACAGACCTGATTTTGATCAGGTGTGACATAAACCTGCTTAGTTCACTTCTTAAAAATTACAGTCTTAAATCTTTCCAGCACACACACTGAAAGACAAACCCCTTGATCAAAAATTCTAAAAAAGCTTCAAGGGAATGAGCACCCTGGACTATGTATTTATCTCTGACAAAGTTTTAAAGGCAAAAGAGAACTTTGAAATTCTGACTCACAATGAGAGTGACCATCCTCCTCTCTCTACCACCATAAAAGGTAATATCAGCAAGCAAAAAGAACTGAGAGCAGTAAGCATTTAACTAAGAGATGAATGCCGGCAATTGTTCGGGAGAGAAAAATGGGTCTCAGTCTGCATGCAGAACTTACCATCCTGGAAACTAACCAGAGGCCCATACCTTAAAAACCAAAGTGGCAAACATCTACTGGACAATTGGGAAAAAATCAACAATGAAATACACCAGGCACTAGGTAACACCTCACGACCTCAACAGATGCCTATAAAGCCCCATTCTAAAAAAAGCAAGTTATGGAAAGTAAACGGAATATATGAAGACTCAAAAATATGTGATAAAAACCAAGTAAAGTGGAAATAAAGTTAAGACTATGGTCCTTAAACAAAAACACAAAACGTGAGTGAGCGGACGAAGAGTGGATACATGTATATGGTCTAATGAGCAAACTAACTGAAGCAGACCTGTGGAGGCACATCAAGGACAAAACATGCCCAGAAACATCTAAAATAAATGTAATAGATGAACACCAGTAAACATTACATATAAAAAATCTACAAGTAACTAAAATTACAAGTAAGGAAGATTCTGGCATGATGGGTGCCACTACAGAATCCCCTAACCCAGAGGCCCCATTAAAAATTAATGGCATATGTGCAGAGACAGAATATTGATGCAAGAATATCGATGGTGTAAAATATCTAGGTACATTTTCTCAATGTCAAAAATATCGATTATATTGTGATTCAGAAAATATCGATGGCAAAAATATCGATGTAAATAATATCAATTTTATGGTTTCTATTTTTTTTATGTTCAATATTCTTTTTTAGTAATTTTGTATTAGTAATTTTATAATGTTTAAATAATTTTTTTATGTTTAAATAATTGTTTTTTTTTGTTTTAATATAGATTTTAGAAGCGGGATGTTGGGTTTATAGGGGATAAGGGTGGGTAGCAATTTAAAAATGTTGTTGAAAAATTACTATACATTTTAAATTTGTACATATTTGAGGAGCGGGGTGTTGGGTTTATAGGGGTTTAGGGGGTGGGAATAATTTAAAGATATTGGGGTCTATTCTGATGGCGGTCGGATGTCCACCGCCGGGCCGTCAGTGGTGCCCGCCGGACCGGCGGTGGACATCCGCCCGCGATCGCAAGCCGGAAATCCGGCGGTCACATTAGGATGGCGGTGGTGACCGCGGAGGTGGGAAATTCCGACCGTCGCTTTTCCGCCAGTTGCCATCCACACTCCTGCCTGGCGGACGGAGCAGGACCGGGATAATGGTGGCGGTGCAGAGCAGGCTCCGCCGGAAGGATTATGTTGTGGTCTGTGATAGAAAGTAGACGCTGGTAGCCAAGTAGATTTAACATGTACCTTTAATCTGTAGTCGGTTCAAGTACACCCAGATGGTTGGTAAGTACAACAGACAGGTAGTCCAGGTAACAGGTGAAGTATAAGTAGATTAACCAGTAGTCAAGCCATTAGTTCCAGGTAGTAGGAAACACCTTGTAGTAGCAAACCCCACCAGGAGCAGCCTGCCTGCTGCTCAGCCCCTCTCTAACTGTCGTTCCTCACTCACCAGACACCCAACATTCCGTGCATCACTGCATTCCCAACATTCTACAGTAAACATGCACACTGGCTGAGCAGCAGGAAGAATAGGTGAAATGTATAACAGAATAACTATGCAGGGCATAACATATCCCTTTCCTTTTAAAATGAACAACAAAAGAGTAACAATACTGCATGAGAAGAACTATACACAAAAATGTACAAATGCAAGAAATAGTTCTACTGCATGAGAAGAACTATACACAAAAATGTACAAATGCAAGAAATAGTTCTACTGCATGAGAAGAACTATACACAAAAATGTACAAATGCAAGAAATAGTTCAAAACCCAGGGATGTGAAATAAAGTAAACATCACGGGAGGGTCAGAAGCTATTCAAAACAGAGAGAATGGATGGTTTACGTACAACAATGGAGTAAAATGACCCATCCTCTCCCAATAAATATAATGAACAAAGTTCTTTGTAAATTGCAGAGGGCAAAAGCAAACCCGCAACTGCAAACCCTTGTGAAAGGGAACAAATCAATAGTCAAGATTCCTCACGTAAGGAAACTTACATTTGCTGTGAAAGAGGAACTAAAAACCAAACTTCCACCCCTGATATGAGGTACAAACACTTGGGACTGTGACCCCATAAAGTCCTCCCTCCTGTAAGGGACTGAAACGCTAACCATGTATATGGGACAATAAACCTTGAAAATACACCCTGTGTAGGGGAAACGTACCCATAAAGCAAAACCAACCCAGTGTAAGGGTTACATGTTATGTTAATGGAGGAAGCCCCATAAACATACCCCGTGTAAGGGTTACCAATCAAAGAACTATCAATGGGAATCGTACCCATGAACCAAAACCAACCCTGTGTAAGGGTTAAATGTTATGTTAATTGGTGGAGACCCAATAAACATGACCCATGTAAGGGTTACCAAATAAAACAATTCTAACAACTGTAAATGGGAACCATACCCAAGAACCCACTCCTGTGTAGAGGCTATGTGTAACGCTTAATGAGAAAAGAGCTCACAATACCCACCCCTGCGTAGGGGCCGCGTATAATGCCCTATGGGAAAAGGACTCGTTCCCAAACCCATGCCCAACCCTAATGTAAGGGATAATGTAGTACAGCTACCCACTATAATAAACTAGACAAGGACGTCCTTAGGGAAACAAAACCTAAACTGTGGAAGCTGGCACATATAAATTGTAAGCTTAAATCCCTCAAGTATGAATACTCTACAATACAAACACATTGTACTAGCAAGGGAACACCATTTCTGTAAGGAAAACATAAAACCAGAAACTGCGCCGGTGAGCGATCTCTCACCCGGATCATGCTCGATGTAAGTTAAGAGAACGTGGATTGATGGTACACTTCAGCTACCTAGACATCAAATTCCAATTAAAGCACTAGATGGCAGGATAACACTGTGCAGACAATACTGGTAAACAAATCATGCCATAACATTTTCATGCCGCAAAAGAGTAAAAAAAAACGAGACACTGTTCAAATAGTATATAAAAAACAAAAAAACGTGTCACAGTTCATGTTGTAAAATGAACGCCGCTCCAATAAGTCTCACATACATGTTCTGCCAGTTTTGAACAAGAGTATGTTTTCATGTTACTCTTTGTTACTGTCCACGAGTAAGATGGCAAGAGGACAAACAGATTTTGTCACCGGATGGTAGACAATAGAGATCCAGTCACCGGATGGTAGATAATTTGAAGAAAAAAAACTCCCACTCACCGCCGGTGTGCACAACAGCATCCTCAGGCCCTTGTTAGAAACCTGACCGATCACTGGGACCCAGCGCTGCAGGAAAACAAGAAGCAGCTGCTTATGTGCAGTTTAGAAGAAATCTGGTGATGCCATGAGCACTGTAGATGTGTTTGCTCTGTGTCCTAGTAGCATCATTACTTGGACCGATGTGGAGACGAAATCACCGGTGTCTTGCTCATTCCTCAAAACACGACATTATAGTCTGACTTCATACTCCACATAACTTAAAGAAGACGACACGCCTGGTTGGCAAATTGACAGGCTGAAGACCATTGCTTAACAACGGTGATTGCCAACCCCAAGATGGCGGAACGCTTTTTCACGCTGCACCGGGTGGCTCACGGCACGCCAGTGCCTCAAAACGTTATTGGGCATACACGGTGCTTCCTCGAACGTCATAATTGAGAAGAGGAACAGCGCGAGAGACCCACATGAAGGTAAGCCACCTCGCGCAACTCATGACTCGTGCCTCATTTTTAAATTCAAGAATGACAGTTGAAAAGTCCCCGCAGACATCAGGTCTCAGAATAGACCAACAATAAATGACAAAAATGTATCTCACCCGACTCTGCTCCCAGAGACACTGCATCAGTAAGGCGCCAAGCCTGCACCACAACTTGTCACCACGCTATTAGCCACTGCCAGGGAGAAGCTCGCAATTGCCCAAACCTTTTCAGTGAGACTCCGTGTGACATCCACAGCTCTCCTTCATGTGAATTCTCCAGTGCATCTTTACCAATCCAAATCGTAGTGTGAACCCCACTGCAGAGATTTGTACACAGATAGTAGATACTTGTGGCACTTAAAGTCCTTTTTCTGGCACCTCCAAAGTGGCAGTTACATCCAGTAGCAGACAGACATTGCGCAGGACAGATCATGACATGTACAGCATACCAGCACAGTTTAAACATGTTTAAAGTCATTATCAAAGAACATTCTTCCCTTGATTGCACAGGCAACACACAGTACAGCATGCTTACGTTGGGGCTGTCCGTTGTCCAGGACACTGGTGGGGTTGCTGAGTATGCTGTACCAGACTCTTTTGTTGCGATGATTCCTCTTGTGATGCTTGTCGTGTTGCCTCTTGTATGCTTGTTGTAGCGTTGTTTCATAGTTGACTGTAAGACTTGTGGCTCCTTCTCACCCTGTGGACTGGTTACAGAAGTCATCTTTTACTTTCTTGATCAATTGTGGAGAAAAGTAAGCAAGTGGGAAAGTCTCCAACTCTCGCTCGTCGCCAAAAATATGTTGTGGTCCTGTGACAGAGAGTAGACACTGGTAGCCAAGTAGATTTAACATGTACCTTTAATCTGTAGTCGGTTCAGGTACATCCAGATGGTAGGTAAGTACATCAGACAGGTAGTCCAGGTAACAGGTGAAGTATATGTAGATTAGCCAGTAGTCAAGCCATTAGTTCCAGGTAGTAGGAAACCCCTTGTAGTGGCAGACCCCACCAGGAGCAGCCTGCCTGCTGCTCAGCCCCTCTCTAACTGTCATTCCTCACTCACACAGACACCCAACATTCCGTGCATCACTGCATTCCCAACATTCTACAGTAAACATGCACACTGGCTGAGCAGCAGGAAGAATAGGTGAAATGTATAACAGAATAACTATGCAGGGCATAACAGATTATGATGCCGGCGGTAGCCAGCCTTTCCTCAGCGGTCAGACCACCATTGAAAGGCATGTGGAGATTGTCTTCCGGGGCCCGTTGCGGGCCCCAATGTTTGGGGTGTGGGTGCACTGGGGGTACCCATGGCTCCCCCATTTCCCTGTACCAGGTGGCAGGCACTGTGCAGTGCCTGCCACGCAGTGCAGGGAAATGCAGGACATGCTCCTTTTGACATCGCGGCGGTGGTGCGTGCATCAGCAACTGCCGCAATGTCAAAGCCCGCGATCCGACCGCAGCGGTCAGATTTCAAGCAAGGAACATCGTAATATGACCGGCGGTTATGTCGCAGGCCTTGCAAGCGGTCTTTTCCCGTTACCATGGCGGCCGGGGAGGTTTCCCGACCGCCATCGTAATAGGCACCATTGTTTGGAAAAAAAATGTAAAACATTTTTTTATGCAATTTTAGGAGCGGTATATTGGGTTTATAGGGGATATGGGTGGGGAGTAATTTAAAAATATTGTGGGAGAAAAAAATTTGTTTTAAATTTTAGGAGTGGGTTATTGCGTTTATAGGAGGAATGGGTGGTGAGTAAATTAAGAATGTTTGGATAAAAAATAATTTTAAATAATAAAATAAGAAATATTAATTATTAATAAAAAATTATCAAATTTAAATTCTAAGAATTTTGTAAAATTCGAAATTATTTGTGTTGTGAAATTTTGTATGTACATTTTGTGAAAATGTTTCATTTTTTATAAAAAATTATGATTACTTAATAAATTTAAAAAAATAAAAAATTGGTATTTGTAAAAATTGTTTTAATAAAATTTAGTGAATAATTACAAAAATATTATTAGTTATTTATATTATTAAAAACATTTTTAAAAATATTTAGGGGCCCATTACGATACCCGGCGTAAAAAAATCCGCCAGGCATGGAAGCGGCAAAAATCCGCCCGCACACACCGTCTGAACACCGACCACGCCATTACGATTACACAAACCGAAAACCGCCATCGGCGAAAAATCACACAAAATACCGCCCGCCAACGTCCGGAGTCGGAGTCAAACCGCCCGCCACGGACGGAAACACGCTGCGACAACACAAAACCGCCCGCCCTCACGGCCGACACACCGCACGTGAAATTACGATCGCACCGCCATGAGCGCGGGAAAACCACAAATATACCGCCCGCCAGCGCAAACAACGCCGATGAGAATCGACACGGCAGAAGCCATGGCGCCCACGTACCTGCACAGAAACCATCCGCTCACAAAACCAATAGCACACAACATGGCCAACAAGTCCACACAGCAAGGCACGCACAAATACACAAGCACAGTACACATCCGAAAACACCCCCCGGACAAACAAAAAATACAAAGGCCAGAACCCCAGACACAACACACCTGAAAACAACAGACCATGAGGACACACCCACATAGGTGAGTACAAAAGCAGCACTCCCACAGACCACAACCCCTTGCTACATTGCAAACCAGAGAGGAGAGGAGAGGACACAGTGACACAGCAAGGACAGCAGCACACCACAGAAACGCACACATCACAACCACCACCACCACCACCACCACCACCAAACACCTGCACCACAAACCCCCTGCACATTACACAACACACACCGCACCAGCACCACAAACACCATGGCACCACAAAGAATGCCCAAGTACACGCCCATTGAGCTGACGGTCATGGTCGACGAGATCATCAAGGTGTACCCACAAATCTATGGGAACATGGTCCAGCACACACCACTAGCCACCAGAAACAGAACGTGGAACCGGATCGTAGACCAGGTCAATGCAGTCGGGACCCTGCCCAGGAACAGAGGAGAAATAAACAAATGTTGGAATGACGTAAAGAGCCTGGTCAAGAAGAAGGAGGGCAAAAACAGAGAGCTGGCTGCCGTCACTGGCGGAGGGAATCCCGCGCTCTTCAAGACCTTCGAAGCGTGGGAGGAGAAGGTGCGAGTCATTATACATCCGGAGATCCTCGCCGGATTAGCAGGGGGAGTGGAGGCTGGTAAGTACAAACTAATGTATACCAGCACACCGCTATGTACTCACATGCACTACCACCATGCCACAGCTCCCAGGGACAAACACCCCCATGTCCAGCACACAATACACAACACATCACACACACATGCAACAGACACCACCACACACAGCCCAAACCGAACAACTGTAACATACGTGGGGACATGTGTACACTCAGCCAGCCACGTAACCACCAACAGGTCCCCAAATATGCCAGAAGCGCCACAACGAGCACCCACCACACCCATGTGTCCGCCACAGCTGCACTAACCGACAAGTAACAGGTAAGTGGCAGGAACACAAAGTGCAGTGGGTGGGACGGTGGACAGCCCAAGTACAACACACACCAGGCCCCTAGTCCCACAGCACAGCAAGGAGGAGCATCCCCCACACCCCACAGCCACGTGTCAGCCACCGCAGTGCACAACGACAGCCGAAAGGCAGACATCACGGTCCACAGCAATCGGTGTCAGTGGGTGTCCAGCCACCCCCACGACCCACAACACCCCCCACCCCCACAGACCTGCAACATGGAGCACCCCCGCTTAGAGCCATGTGGCATCCAGTACAGTGCACGCACGAACAACTTGCAGGTGGGAAACTGGACAGGGCTGGATTACTGGAGGCATGAGGACCATAACACGACCAACACATGGGACATGTCACGTAGCAGACGAACACGCAGCACCGCCCACCGTCACGAACAAGTGAACAATGTGCACACGGACATGAACAACAGACTCACACCCCACATGACCCATCACAGACATAGCAACACCCAAGGAGCCACGTCTGCATGCACAAGCCACACTGAATATAGTACCACACGGCAGCCACTGTGCAACTCATCACACACAACCGAAACACCATTGAAGTCCTGTCCATGTAGCCCCTACTGCCTGTCAACCACACACCCCACAACTACGCCTATGTAAGACAAACAACACTAGACGCAACAGAGCGGAACAACATAAATGCACACGAACACCACTGAATCCATCAAACACACAGACACACCATGCACATACAACATACCATCCATCCCATCCGTCAGCCCCAGTCTCATGAAAGGCATGTCATCCGCACAGCTGCCACACATACAGCAGTCACGCTAAGATACATGCCCATGACCAACCATGTGCCAGAAGTCAATGAAGCGCACGACACACTGTGAGCAACAACACACAACATGGGCCACACCCCCCGAGCACTGCAGTGATGCACATGGCACAGGGCAGCACGCACACCAAGGAGATGGGACAACTGCAATACGTTGGCTGGCACACAACCATCACTCACTCATAACGATGCGTCCAATGCCATGTCCAGTAATCACAACAGACAGCAAATATGCAGGCCATGTCAAGCATGCACACACCTCAAACCATGCACTGTCATGCTGCCACAACACATGTCACGTTCGGCACCCATGGCTCACAGCATGTACCCCAAAAGCATATCCCCTCCCAAATGCGAATCTGGGGCATGGCCCCCATGTTGCCATATGCGTTCCTAAGCGTTCCATTTGAACCCCAAAAGCATGTTCCCTCCCAAATGCGAATCTGGGGCATGGCCCCCATGTTGCCATATGCGTTCCTAAGCGTTCCATTTGAACCCCAAAGCATATTCCCTCCCAAATGCGAATCTGGGGCATGGCCCCCATGTTGCCATATGCGTTCCTAAGCGTTCCATTTGAACCCCAAAAGCATATTCCCTCCCAAATGCGAATCTGGGGCATGGCCCCCATGTTGCCATATGCGTTCCTAAGCGTTCCATTTGAACCCCAAAAGCATATTCCCTCCCAAATGCGAATCTGGGGCATGGCCCCCATGTTGCCATATGCGTTCCTAAGCGTTCCATTTGAACCCCAAAAGCATATCCCCTCCCAAATGCGAATCTGGGGCATGGCCCCCATGTTGCCATATGCGTTCCTAAGCGTCCCATCTGAACACCAAAAGCAAAGTACAAACCAGACCCAGGATGGGCCAGGAGCCCGCATACACCAGAGTCACAATAAGTAGGGGCACAGCAACACACCCATCGGCATGGCCAATCCGTCCCATGCCACATGTGCACAGCACACAGTCCCATTGCCAAGCACACACAACTACAGATGCTACAGCCACACACACGCCTCCGGGAAACCCATGTACGAGATTGCACGAACTGTTAATGTCAGACGACAAATACATACTTCGCCAGGTGCAACACAATAACAAATCTCATTCTCTCCACAGGTGACGAATTGCTGGATGCTGGGGATGGAGCCAGCAGCCAGCACAGCCAGCCTACAAGCCCCCAACGAGGACACACGGATCTGGAGGATCTGTCCTCCTCTTCGGACACGGACCACCAAGCAGGCCCATCTGGTGTGGCAGGGCCCAGCCGCTCCCCAGGACCCCTCCTACCCACCAACCCATCATCCAGGGCTGCTGAACATTCCCAGCCCCCTGCTGCCACTGTCGTTGCGGCCACACCCACGGTCATTGTGGCCACTACCACTGCCGCAACCGCCACCATCGCCGCACCGACCACCACCGCCGCCACCACCACCACCACGTCTTCGCTGGCACCAGCCCCAGCGCAGGTGGTGGCCCGGCCGACTGGATCCACCCTGGGAGCCACAGCGAGGACCGTGGTGAGCAATGTGGCTAGTCGGCAGGCCGGTGGCAGCAGGACTGGTAGGAGGAGCAGGGTCAGGGAAACGCCAGCCTCCCCTGGGAGCCATGCCCTGCCTCAAATGGCCAGAGTCCTTGGGGCCTATGAAGAGGCCCAAGGACAATGGGTCCGGTCTGCTTCAGACACGCGTGAGGTGCTGGGGGTGCTGAGGTCCATGGACGCCCGTATGGGCCAACTCGTGGACCTCATGGGCCAGCTGGTGGTGGCGGTGAGGTCACAGCCAGGGACAGCAGCTCCCCCTCCGCCACCACCTGCCGGGGCGCAGGGTGGAGCAGCAGTGTCCAGTTCCCCTGCGTCCACAGCCAGTGAGCACACCTCAACCACCAGCATGTCGCAAGCAGGCACCCCCCTCGCAAACGTGGAAGGGGCCGTCCGAAGTGGAAACAGATCTCCCGGGAGGACTTTGCACGCTCCAAACGCAGAGTGAGGCAGCCAGCCAGCCTTCCGCCAGCCTTCCTTGACCAGCCACTGCATTGACTTGGACTACGATCCCACTCCACACAGCCATCTGGATGGCATGTGTGTGTTGGACTATGGACATAGAACCAGTGGGTACACCCTGAGCATCACGCAGCCATGACCGACAGCTCATTGTCACTGCACGCACCACTTTTGTCATCACCTTACACACAATCACATGTCACAGTTTGTAATAAATGCACCTTTTACACTAACTGCTGTTTGTGCCCTGTGTTTTATTTGTACGGAATACAACGGCCACCTTGGGCGGAAAGGCACCTGATTCGTGGCATGGCAATTGAATCCGGAGGGCCTGTAGGGACCTAGGGGTGGGAGACAGAACAGGAGCACATTCAATGAGTGTGTCACACACCCATCACACAGTACATGTCAACAACTACAAGCAATGTACACACATCGCACAGAGCAATAGGGCACAATGCCACAGCCACCAACAGTGGCATACTACCCTGGCCATGGAGCGTTGACACACAGCACGCAGTGAACAAACGGCCACCCTGACACAGCACACACACACCTGCACAGATACAGCCACATCAGCTGTCGTACATGGACACTCACCGTCAAGTGAAGTAGCGGGCGATGAGCTGCTGCCGCACATTACCAGCTTCCTCCTCTCCGCTGTCCTCCTCACTCGAGCTGTCCTGGTCTGCGGGCTGGGGCCCTGGTTGATCTCCGTCATCCACGATGAGGGGGATCTGCTTCCGAATGGCCAGATTGTGCAGCATGCAGCACGCCACCACTATCCGGCACACCTTCTGTGGGGAGTACGCCAGCGCACCCCGGTGCGGTCCAGGCACCTGAACCTGGACTTGAGGAGGCCAAAGGTACGCTCGACCACACGTCTGGTCCTCCCATGTGCCTCATTGTAGCGATCGTCTGCTGGGGTGCGAGGATTCCTCAATGGACTGAGCAGCCATGCCCCATTCGGGTACGCAGAGTCACCTGGGTGTGAGGGACACAGAGAACCGTTGCAATTCCAACTGGACAGGGGACAGCATCGCACAACCAGCACGCTACACCACTCCACATACTCACCGACAATACAGGCACGATCCTGTTGCATATTGGACATCAGTCGTGGCAAGATGCTGTTGCGCATTATGTGTGCGTCATGGGCCGAGCCTGGGAACTTTGCACACATGTGGGTGATCACCATGTCCGCAAGGCACACCACTTGCACATTCAGGGAGTGCGTGTGCTTCCTGTTGCGGTACAGGTGCTCAGTGGCCTGTGGTGGAACAAGGCCGACATGTGTGCAGTCAATGGCTCCAACGACGTGTGGGATTCTGCCAAGGGCATAGAATGCACCCTTCACTGCCGCCAATTCACGAGCCCTGGGGAAGCGGATGTACCTGTTTCGGTACAGCATCATGGCTGCCAGTACATCCCTCAGCACCTTGCTGAACATGGGCTGGGACATCCCTCCTCCAATGCCCACTGTGTGCTGGAATGACCCAGTGGCGAAGAAATGCATGGCGGCCATCACCTTAGCCGTGGGGGTGACAGCAGTCGGATACACCCTGCGGGGACGGAGATGGGGTTCTAACATGGCACACAGTCGATGCAGGGTTGGCCTGTCCAGCCGAAACTTCCTAATAACCTCTGTATCGTCCATGTCCGCCAGCAATTGGTATGGGCGGTCAATGTTCGGTCTCCGCCTAGGGACAATGGCAGAGGACACATGTCAAAGCAACACGACACATAGCAATTTCGCATACACATCACTGACATGACTGAGCAAGCACATGAGCCACAGCCCAGCTGTCAAGCTGGGACGGCACGGCCACAATACACTTACACAGGTCTCCCAACAATGGCAATGGCTAGTGATACAAACCACTGCCATGTGCATGCACATGGGGATCTAGGCCCCAATGACTTGCGGGGCGTGCTGATGGGGACTGACTGCATATCCGTCAAGCGGCAACGCCACGGCAACATGAATGTCTGCTGAGCATGGAACTGCTTCCGCGGCTGGATGAGTATGGCACACGGCGAGCGAAGATGTGGGCACAGGCTGAGCGGCCAAAACAAGTGGGACCTGTGGCACGAGGGGATATGAGACAGTAGTAGGTGTCAGCACTGCACCCTATGTACAGCACTGTACGGATCACACCTCCCGAAACATTGACAGGTGTCCACATTGACAGCCCCATGCCAAGACGGCTGTGTGCTTGCAGTCACACGTCACAGGTGAGAGGTTACATTGCACGTGCCAGGTGGCAGACGTACATAGTGGGAGCTGGCATGTGTGTCCATGTGTCTCCTGTTCAGGATCCACCAGATGGGCGCTGACTCTGTACTGACCATTGGACACAGCATGTTCCATGGAAGGCTTGTGTGTGTGGGATGGTGGCACTGGATGTGCCTCCGTTGGGTGGGGGGCCATGCACAGGGCGGGTACGTCGATGATTGCGCATTGTTGGTCACGGTGGGTGCACCAACTGAAGATGTGTTGCCCTGTGTTCAATTCCTATGTCCGCATGATGGACTGTAGATGTGGGCAGACTACACATTGGTCGATGTGCTGTCTGTATGCATGTGCCTTCACACCAGGCACAGCTGCCCCTGCACATGTGACCCCTGCTGGACTCGCTGCTGGGTCTGTGGAGCTGATGCACCTTCTGCGCGTGGGGCGGACAGCTCTCCTCACTTCCCTCATTGCGCATGTCATGACTTTGCCGCAGGTGACATGGATCATGGAGGGCCCACATGTACGCGTGGGTAGGCTACACATGATTGTACACTGGTCGCCACCCCCAGTCAGTGTTTCGAATGGGAAGGTTGTCGTGCTGGTGGTATGTTCGATGTGGCGGATGGGCGGGCCTAGGTGCGGGCTTACATTCCGGACATGGGGGAGTAATTGGATTGGCGACTAGTTGCAGTACACACGGGACACGTCTCTTCCTTTCCACATCTGGGTCATCCCTTGTACTTACTGACAGTGATACAGTCATCTTCGCCCCAGCCCTCATGTCCTCCCCTCGCTCCCCCAATATGCATGCTCACCTGCGAGGCTAGCGCCTGCACAGGCAGCCCCAAGCTCGCACCAGAGAGGGCAAGGAGTGTATGTGTGGGTCCAGTTGCACGAGTGGGCTGTCTCAGGGTATGATGTGTGGCGGGGACGCCGTCCACCTGCGTGGTGCCCCAAATGGAGACCCGGCCTGCATGGACTATGCATCACAGTCTTCGCCTTCCGGATCCGCCACCTGCGACACCCAGTGGCTGTGGCTGCCCTTGCGGCCAGGCCGCGTCCGTCTGTGGCTGATGGCCCACACATTCACTCTTTGGCCTCTCTGGGGAGGGCTCGGGGGTGGTGGCGCACGCGCTTGCACTTAGTCGCAATGGCATGTGGCGTGGTTGGTATGATGGGCAATGGATGGGATGGTGCGAGCCACCTCCCGTGACGTCAGTGCTGCTCGTGCTGTGGTGCGTCCCCCTACACTTCCATTTGACTTGTGCCATGCTAGACGTTGAGGTTCTATTGCCTGCGTGATATGACCAGGAGGAGCGCGAGGAGACCTCTCACACACCATGCTCCACTGCCATCCCGTGCCCTGTATCGCCTGTGCGGATTGACTATGTTGGGGTTACACCTGGTCGACTGGGGCTGTGTGTGCCTTGTCAAGGGGCATGGCGGGTGCACAACAGGATCCAGCTTGTCCACAGAGGGTGGGCTGAGGTGCGCCTGGTACCGCTTTGTACGTGTGCCCGGCTGCTGTGCACACACGTGTTCACTCCCCCCGACAGGTGTCCTCTCCCAATGCCCAGGGAAGCGGTGGTGTACTGTTCATGACCCCTCCCAACACGGCGTGCTCCAACTTGGCATGTGCGCATCTACCCGTCGCACCCACCCACCTGAGCACTGCGTCCATACGACTTCACACAACACATGTGTGTCTTCCACAGTAGTGCTACTCATTTGCGTTGACATCCAATACCAGTGGACTACATGGTCATGTCACGACTGCCGTGTACTTCACATACTCTCATCCTCTCTCATTCGTACTTGTGAAATGAGTCAGCGGAGACAGTTTTGGTTTCAAACATTATATTGAGTCTTCTGTCCTCTGTGATGCAGTATAGTGGACACTACTGGCAGCGGAATACATGTTGAGGATATACTGAGCATGATTGCAAATGGGATAGGGTGTGGGGTTACATGCGATTGGCTGTTGCATGTGGGATGTGGGCTTCAGAGTGACATCTGCTTGGCCAAGGCTGTGCTAATGTACATTTACGTATAGCTGCGGAGCTGCGGACTTTGACACAGACGGTATACATGTAGCCTACCAGACCGCTTGGCATCATGGGCACAGTCCATCTCAGTTCCATGTGACAGGTTTGCTGCGGTTGTTCCTCATGCACGCGTGCATGTGAGATGACATCAGGGCATGTGCTTGCGTGCATGCAGCGGCGTGCCACTTGTTGTTGCACTGTGGTGGTTACTGGACATGTCACAGTCACTGGGGTCGTGTTGTTGTTGTATGCACTTGTCGTCCATGCAAAGGTCCTGGTATGGGATTCCCGGGGCGGGGTGGGAGGGGTGCAGCACCCACAGACTCCAGGCGACCTATTCATGTCCACTGAGCGGTGTGTGTGTCCATGGGCGCTGGATCCATGTCGTGTCCTGGTTGTTCGTGCAGTTCCGTCCATGTGGGTGCGATACACAGAGCCCATGCCACTGCCTCCCACGATGCATGCGGTGTTCCTGGATGTGATGGGGAACAGTGTGCATGTCCCGGTCATATCCGATGTCATGGCGATGTCGTTGATGGTGTGGTTACAGTTGCCGGTCGTTTGGTATGGCTGTTGTGGTGGTGACTGGCCAGTCCGTGCGGAAGCTAAGCATGGGTGCGGGGTTGGACATCATAGGTCAATCGGGGAACCTGCGTTGTGGTCCGACGAATTTACAGGTTGTCAGGTATGCGATGCCGTCCAGCAGGGCTTCCATGTCATTGGTGGTGTACATGTTTGCCAGCCAATGTAGCGGATGGTGGCTGTCAAGGTGTTGTTCGTAAGTTGTCCCTTGGAGGACCATGATGGGGCATGCTGGGTGACATTCGATGTAGCTGTTCTCGATGATCCGTCGTGTGGAGGCACAGTGGTCCCATTTCAGTGCGGGTGCGATGTTGGCCACATACGCCATGCCCCCATAGGCAGAGCAGGCCCTGTCGTGTGCGTCCAGAGGGAGGAGTAGTGGTAGCAGGTCCGCCTTCAGACATGCCGGGTTGGAGAGGCATATCTCCACGGGATGCTGGTAGGGACACCTCCGACAGTAGAAGACGGGCATGACGCAGCTGAACAATGTGATGCGGTAAGTCAGTCGGTAACTTACGTTCAGCAGGGACAGGAGATCGCATCCCAATGTATGAAACAGGTTGGTTTTGTACAGCTTGAGCTGTTCGGCGTAGTTGGGTAGGTGTGTTGCGGTTGCCATTTCGCAGCGGTGCGTTGTGGTGGCGTGCTCCGGCTGTGTGTGCAGTCTGCAATGTGCACGCTCCGAGGTTGCTGTGAGCTCTGTGTAGTCGTAGGGAGACAGGACTTGTGTTCTGTTGGCTTGTTTGGAGGACACGGGCCCTCTTCCCACATGCTTCTCAGACAGTTCAAGGTCAGTGATGTGTGACTCCTTCCAATTAACTTGCATGTGGCTGACATGGGGAGTGTTTTCTTCTTTCTTCCCCGTCCGTTGTGTGCTTCTGTGATATGCGCTATCTGCCCTGTGGTCGGTCTCCTCGGCATGCCTGTGTTGGTCTATTCTTGGACAATGGCTGTATTCACCGGCTTCTGTTGTAGGGCTGTGGTTTCGGAGTTGGAATGGAAGGTCATTCAGTGCTGTCTGCTCTCCCTTGTGTGGGCGGCAGGCTGCCTTTCCGCTCTGCGTTGGGCCTTGTGTGTGAATGTTATTCTTGGGCCACCTGTTGTCGGTCCCGGGCTCTTTGGTGTTCCGTTTTATATGTCTTGTTCATATGTGCAGGGTGGTATGGGTGTTTCAGTGTGGTACTGGCATTCCTCTTCCCGAAGAGCCCTGCTTCTCCTAGTTGGTGTTGCCGCCGCTGTGTGCTACGCCATGTTTGTTACACTGGGGTGTGTCCTGCTGTTGCGTGACTTCACTGACATGTGTGCGTCGGTTGTGTGGCGTTGGGTGTTGTCCGTGAATTGGGCGTTGGGGACATGTCTGTGGCAGGCCTGTCACGTGTCATGTGCGTTCGGGGTGGGGCTGATGTGTGTGCTGCTTGGTTGTGTCCCTGTGTCTGTGTGCGACGCATGCATGGCGCTGCAGTTGGCCTCTGCGTTGTGCGCATGTGTGGCGGCGTCATCGCCGCT